>JADRCH010000143.1:2012240-2027466 GCA_019843965.1 Rhynchomys soricoides | reverse complement strand
AGAAGAAGCTGCCAAAGTCCTTTAAAATGGATGCATCATTTCTTGCTGTGCCTGTCAACAGTGAATGAGTTTTAAATCTGTCTTCAAGGTTTTGCCCCAGTAACTTTCTGAGGAGGCTTTAAGGCTTTATGGAGTTTGCACATTGAGACATAATAACCTGTTACCATGCCTCTCTACATTTGTTTCAGGTTCAGCTCATTCAGAAGAGCCAGTGTGATTCTGCAGCATCTGGTAAGTTTGGAGGTCCTTTGTTGGGATTGATAGTTTATGATATAGCTTAAGAGTGTCACCATTAGGGAAATAGCACTGCATTGGCAGGTTTCCTTGGTCCCCTAACCACTGTTGTCACTTTCCTGATGACTTGACACCTCCTACACACTCTGTGTTGAAAAGCTTCTATAATGAATGTGGGTAAATCCTACTGTCCCTGTTTTAAATATTGAGTGTACAACTTATTCTTGAACAAATTCTTGATTTCTAGTAGCTTGCCTTTTGATATATATCATATATATACATATACATACATATATACATACACACACACATACACAGATATTTACCATATAGAGCTCATAAATGTTAATTCTAAAAATTTAGCATGTGGTCTGGAGAAATAGCTTTGCAGTGGTTAAGATACTGGCTGCCCTTGTAGAGGACCTGTGTTCATTTCCTAGGACTGATGGGTCACAACTGCATGTAAGTTTAGTTCTACTGTATCTGATGCCCTCTTATGGCCTCAGTAGGTACTGCAAGTATTTAGTGCAAAGACATACATGCAGACAAAGCACCCGAACACACATAAAATAAAATTTAAAAATCTTAAACTAATACAGTGTATAGTGTATAAATGACATCATAACTTTAGCTGTTATTATGTCTGTTGTACCTTGCAAAGTTAAACATTCATTGTTTATCAGATTATAGGAAAATAATTTTTATCCAGTTTTATCTTTTGAAGAACCTGATGAACACACTATGAATAAGCCACCTGCTATAGCACTATCTACAGGTCCTATGCTAAGTACTTCATATATGTGTTAGCACATTTAATTCTCATTATAGCCCTATGAGGGCCTATAGCTCTCATGTACTTCTAAATCCTCTTCAGTAGAGGTTTTTTTTGTTGTTAATTTGTGGTAAACACTTTGTGACAAGGTCTGATCAGAACATAGATGCAGCTCCTTTTGTCTTTAGCCTGGCACTTGACTGTGCCAAAGGGCAACACGGTAAGAACTGCTTTAAAGAAGTTTCACATTGTTTTCCTCTGCTATGCTATACAGGAGTTTATGTGTCCATGATATGAGTTTACTCACATATGGGACTCAGTAAGATAGCAGAATGGCTCATCTTTGTCAAGTTGCGGAAGAAGCATATCTTATTACAGGGAAAATTTTGTTAACTAGGTTTTTGTGGTGAGAAATTCAGATTGAAAGGATGCATGCTTTTCATTATTCAATAGGCTTTCTTAAAGTTCTTCTAAGTGTCTATCATTTTTATCTGGCAATGAATTGTCATAAGAATTATATACACATGATTTTACAAAGGAAAATATAAACATGTTTAATGCTGTCAAAGTATAGTTCTCTAGATTTTATTAGATATTAAGTATATGTGTGCTGTATGATTTTAATTGGCATATTCCAGGTAAAAATTTAAATCCACTTACTTTTAAATTTTTGTGGTCTCGAGAAATTTTCATATGCTAGTCAAGCACTTCACCACTGAGCTGCAATTTTAAAATTTAAACTGACTTCCAATTTTAGTTTATGTTTAGGATTCATTTTACTATTTTTAATTATGTCTGTGTGTGGGGTGTCTGTGTGTGTCTGTGTATGTGAGTGCAGGCGCCCATAGTGGCAGATTCCCCTGGACCTGGAGATTTAAGCCCTTGTGAGGAATTGAACTCAGGTCCAGTAGCCGTTCTTAACCATTGAGCCGCCTCTCCAGCTTCTATGACTTCCAGTTTTATACTGTACCCTGTTCTTATGTGTTGCCACTCTATTTGGTGGGGTGAATCTGGGAGAGTGGAGACTAAAAATAGCCAACTATATTCAGAGCATCAGGCAATTTCTATTCTGAGGACAATTGTAAATGGTAAGCAAGGTCATATGGGTTAAGTTTACTTGAGTTTCAGTTGTAAACAGGAGGACAGCTCTTACTTGGAAACATCATTCTGAATAGTAAAGGGTAAGATGATGGCTGTCTAAAGTAGAAACCAGCCGAAGGCCAGCTTTGATTGGTCAGATTTATGGAGGAGTGGCTTGGAGTCAGAGATCAACCACTCAGCAGACTTTTCTCTAAGGGAGTAAAACTTCATTCTCTGGGGCTGGTGACAAATCTCTGGGGCCAAAGGGGGAAAACACATACGCGCGCGTGTGCGCGCGCATACACACACACACACACACACACACACACACACACACATCACATTCCCTAATACCCTTACATGATTAAACATTTTCCATATTACAGGTGAAAAACTATTATTTCTAAGAACCCACATACATTCATGTCTAAGCAACTTGTTACAGATTCACAAACTATAAGCAAGCAACATTATTTTTCTCAGCCAGTTTCTTTTACTGGCTGGCAGCAATTTGTTGTTACAAAGAAAGGGCAATTCATCTTATTATTTATCTTAAAAGGTAATCTTATAAAAATTCTTAAAAGATCATAAATCTAAACTTTTATATAAAAAAACCAGTCATTTCTACTTTAAATCCCCTGAGTGCGCACATACTTATTAACATTATTCTTAAAACATATCAGGAAGCCAAGGGCAAAAGTGGCTACAAGAAATCAATCATCACCTTCATCATCAGCCATCTGCTAGTATTGGTTGGACTGCCATTGTCCTTATTCCCTGTCCTCAAAAAATCCCTTGCTCAATTATCAAAAGTGTGCCTTTCTGAATTTTTAAATTGTTCCCCAAGGTTTTCTACATCAAAGCCATTAACAAAACCCTATTAACCGAACTTTACTAGCAATCTACTTTCTGAATTCTTTCTAAGGGTGGTGGTTGAATCATTAATCTGCTCCAACAGCAGTACTTGGACAATATCAATCAGTATTATTGTAAGTGCCAATGACCCAGTGAGGAGATGGAAACTCCCTTATAGTTTTCATACAGCTCATTGATTATGAAGGGTCTGATGACCAGGAAGCAACAAGCAGAGCAAAATTCCAGAACAGCTAGAAGTACTCAGGGAACATAGTCTTCAGGGCGCTGCCTCTCCACAGCACACACATCATGACTGTGCTAACCAGTGGGCAGCATTCCATGAGTTCTAAAGCTGCTTTGCTGTTCCTCTCGCATGACCCCCAATAAAGCCCATTTGTATTATTACATGAAATAGACACAAAAGCACATTCTAAGAGCAATTCAAGTCATGGAGGAGCAGAGATGGCAAATCTTGTGTATGGTGTTTCCTCACAAGGTCTCAGAAATCTCACACAGTTTCATCCGTGGACTGTATGAGGTTAAATTATTGTCTGTAGATAAAGGAAGGTGTTAAGATGGTGGTGCTGTGAACCCTGGCAGTTGTGTCTGAATCATACAAAGCTGCTGTATAGTTAGCCTCATGTCCTTACAGGTACAGCGCTTCCTTCACATAGCTCATGTTTCTTCCCACTTTCCGTATCCCTGACCTTGTTAAACAGCGATGCTGAAGCTCTTAGAGTGTTAGTGTCCCATACATAGAGGTATGCATCAGTGTAGCTAATCTGCTTCACATGACGGTCTATAGATTGAAGACAACTCTGTCAGTTCTGTAGTTAGGTCAATGATGATGAAGTAGTCCTGCGTGAGGCCCTAAGCCAGTGTGTAGACAGCATCTTTCCAGTACAGAACATGCAAACCTGAAGCTTTGTGACCTGGCCTTGCTGTTTGTCTGTCTGTACTCCCATCACACATTTTCTTGTCTAGCTTTTGTTGCACTCGTGTTTACTATCTTAGTATTTCCAGATACTTATGCTTATGGTTAGTACTTGCCATTGTCCTACCAAGAATTCTCACCTCCCCCTACATCTGTCAAAGCTCTGGCCAGATGCTATTTTATTCAAGTTATCAATAGCTACTATATAGTAAGATTATTTGCTCTCTCCATTTTCTAAGCACCTAATGTACAATTTGAAATTTGTAACAAACTACAAGATTTAAGAGTATTTCATAGTCCATGCAGCTCTAGGAAAAGGATATACTGTAGATTAGTTGATTGAATCCACTTAGACATAAAATATTAAAAATTTAGGAGTGCATGGTTTGCTTGGAGACTCCTCCATCTGTTTAATCTGAGGAACTTTTGTTAGGTGTCTCTAGGTAGCCATTCCTCTGGATATTGCTTGAAAGATATGTATTTGGTATGTATTTTGCTGTGGGTGCATGATGACAGATAATGAAGTTATTCTTTGTTCACTTAGAGAATGTCCATGCACACAGAGGCTGCAGAAGTGCTGCTGGAGAAGAGAGGCTGTGCAGGGGTTATAACGCTCAACAGACCCAAGCTCCTCAACGCACTGAGTCTGAATATGATCCGGCAGATCCATCCTCAGCTCAAGGTCCATAGTAATCTGAAAGCACCATGTCAAGCCTTCTGAAGTCCATTGTAGGAGAGCATTCCTAGTATTTCACTGTAGGACTCTGCTGCATCAGCACCGATGATGCTATCCTGTGGAACCTGTCCCACTCCCAGTCTCCTTCATGTAGCTCTTATGTTTCATGTTTCTCTTTGTGTTCTGCCACTTCTTCACCTCACTGCCCTTTTAAACAGTGATGCTGACAGTTCCTAGAGATCAATGTGCTGAATGAGAAAAAGAAAGGAAAGGAAGGACATGACTGCCCCTAGGCATGGTGGACAAGAAGGTTTACTGTAGATAAATGGGACAGAGGGAGAGGCAGGATATTAGGTGGAGTCCAGGAGACTAGCAGAGTAAAGGGGAGACAAAAATGGGCAGAGGAACTAAAATGGCTGCATTATATAGGACAGGGCAGCTGGAGGAAGGACAGTCCAGTGACCAGCCCAGCGAAGTTGGTTAGGGGACAGAGTATGCCAGCCACACCCTGTAACAGGACTAAAGGATGCTGGGAGAACCTGGCAGCCAGGCCCTCCTTCATAAGTTAAATAGGCACCCCAGTTACTCATTTGTCCTGGGCTTGAGACCTAACATACCAGTCGGATCTGCTTCTTCATGAAAGCCTTTTAGATTGAAGACAACTTTGACTTTCCATTTTTGAGACAGAGTCTACCTAGCTAGGCAGTCCAGGCTGTACTCAAACTTAAAGTCTTCCTGCCTATGCCTCCTCCTTGCTGGGACTGGAGTGTGCACCTCCATGTCCTGGGAGTCAGCTGCTTTACATTGCTTGGCCAGTTCCTCCTTCCTCTGCTGCTTGACATCCCTTATTCCTGTCCTCTCCCAGGGCCTGCTAATCAAGTATTATGCTGAACCACATCCTAGACTCTTGTTCGTTATATTTCTTAGCCATCCTTAGATCCTTAGGTTGGTTATATTTTTAAAAAAAATTTTTTTTTTTTTCAAGACAAGGTTTCTTTGTGTAGCCCTGGCTGTCCTGGAACTCACTCTGTAGACCAGGCTGGCCTCAAACTCAGAAATCCTCCTGCCTCTGCCTCCCAAGTGCTGGGATTGAAGGCATGCGCCACCACTGCCCGGCCTTAGGTTGGTTTTAAAGTGAAATGCTTGGGGCATTAGAAAGTATAGGGCTAAAAGTCAGGCATGTATTAAAAACTTGGATTTCTGCATATTAGCTCTGTAGGCTGGGCATGATAATCTCTGTATATTCCTCAGCGGGGAGAAAATGAGAATGATGGTCTATCTCTCTGCCACTGATCGCACCGCACATGCTCATTGTGCTGATTTTATTACTTGACCATTACTGTCAAATTTAAAAAACTTTGTAAGAACTTGCCTGTGTAATAACTTTCTTGGTATAACAGAGTCCTGTCTTGCATGGGAGAAAGGTACACAACATGCTAGCATTCTTTGGGTTGATTCGTTCCCTAGACTCATGAATGTATATGACTCCATGTCATTGGGCACTTATTTGTTTATCTTATCTTAAAGTTCTGACAGATATTTCTGGGATCTGTTTCAGACTGTACTTAGAAAATGAAATGAAATTGGTGGGATCCATTCCTTTGCATGTGGTTTATGAAGGCTATATATGTGCACACAGATGTATATGAATGTATCTTAAATGTGCTTGTATTTACTATGCTCTCAAAAGCCATTATCATCTTTTACGTTTGGGTAGAAGTGGGAACAAAATCCTGACATATTCCTGATCATCATAAAGGGAGCCGGAGGAAAGGCCTTCTGTGCTGGAGGGGACATCAAAGGTAGAACACCTGCCCACTATAAGCTGTTACCTCACTACAACTCATAAGTATGGAAATGCATGAGATAAATTTTGTTTGGTTTGCTTTTTAGAATTATTTGGTGCATGTTAACAATTCTTTACAAGTTAAAGTTTAAAATATAGAGAATTTGTTACCATTCGAATGGGGATTTTATTTTACTACACATGTCCAGTGCTGAATTTTCGATCTTTTGTTCTCCTTTTGTGGCATGTGTCCCACCCCTAATATCACCGACATCACCACCATGTGAAGGACTTCCTGTTTTCCAAACCTGCTGTGTGCTGACTCCGTTACTTTCCTTTCTCTCACAATTCAGAGCAGGTGCTGCTGTGAATGGAGATAGGGTTAGAGCCTGTTGTGAAACACTGCTGTGTGATTGAACACACATAATGAAAATTTGCTTTTTATTATTGCTCAATTCAGTTTATGTATTTAACTAAATAAGATATTTGTTCTTGTGATGAGAGAGATGAAGTCATTGCTGTCGCTGCTGGCTGTCCCCGCTGAGAGGCGTTTTTACAGTATGTTGCTTCTTATGGACTTGTTACGGCCTGGGGATTTTCCCTTGTGTCCTCATTTTATGTATTTTTTAAAATATTTACAAATTTGTTTAATTATT
The DNA here is from genome assembly GCA_019843965.1 of Rhynchomys soricoides. Lineage (NCBI taxonomy): Eukaryota > Metazoa > Chordata > Mammalia > Rodentia > Muridae > Rhynchomys > Rhynchomys soricoides. Next base: position 2,020,473 of record JADRCH010000143.1, on the reverse strand, counting down.
AAAAGACAACCTTTGTTCACCAAATTTACAAGTTTATATAAACCATTACATCATGAGTAGGAAGGAAAAACATGTAGATTCTGGCTCAGATTCACATGCTCACTCAGGTTAAAGTAACTCAAAGTTAAAATTACTTCATAATGCAAACTTCATTGCTTAAAGTGATGTGTTAACTGAATTGTGGTTTTGCCCATACCATGAATTCTCTGGATGTGTATACGTTAAGCATCCATTCCTGTGTGTGCCTGTGTGTGCCTGTATGTATGTCTGAGTGTCTGTGTACTTATGACTGTGCATATGAATGCTCAGATACCTGTGACTGCACACACATGTGAGTGATATATAATGTGTGTGTGTGTGCGCACCTGTATGTCTATAATTGTATGTGTGTGAGACTGTGTGTGTACATGTTCCTGTGTACCTCTGTGTGTGTGTGTGTGTGTGTGTGTGTATGAGATACTGTGTGAGACTTTGTGTGAATGTGTCACTATGTACCTGTTTGTGTGGCACATGTATGTCTGTGTGCCTATGACTGTGTGTGTGTACCTGTATGCCTTTGTGCACACATATATGCCTGTGCCTATGTGTACTGTGCACCCATGTATACTGTGTTTGTGGTGTGTGTGTGTGTGTGTGTGTACAACTGTATGCACACTGAGAGTCAAACCTGGCTCTCATACATGCCTGTGCTCCTCTTAATGAGTGTACCATAAACATAGTAAAAAGATTGTTCATTGCCCTCTCAAGGGCTCTTTCCTTTAGAGGGGGGCTACAGTCTTGTCAGTCTGCACATTGGAACACCTAATGCATTGTTTGAGGTTAGCTGCTTTGAGTTGGGAGCAGTTTCTGAAAATGAGTTGTTCTAGTTTGAGTCACTGTTCTGTGATGAAACAACTTACAGGACGAAGGGCTTAGTTTAGCCTTCCAGGGGAGAGTCTGAGACCGGGGAGGAGTGGTAGTGGGTAGCCAGAGCAGGGCACTGAGAGCTGGGCTTATCTTCATCTGTAAATGGGGTGAGGCTATGACCCTCAGTTGCTTGCCCCAGTGACATGGTTTCTGCAGCAAGATTGTAACTCCAGACCTTCCCCAAACAGCACCAGAAGCCGTGGCCAAGTGTTCAGATAACTGAGCCTATGGAGACGTTTCTAATATAAACATCACCAGGACTAACTCTATAGTCTTTTTTAGAAATACAGTAGAAATTCCAGAATTATTCCAGCGTATATGTGCAAAACAATGCATGTGAGTTCTAGAAAATTCTACAATAAGTAGATACTTTAAAGGTGAATATAATTTAATTTCAATTTATATATAACTAGTTGATTTATATAAAATTAGCTTAAAATAAAATTAGAAGGAACTCTGAGAAAGTCTGGGGATAAAGTTAGATTCTTAGAGTTGGTAGGTAAGCCCCTGGCTCAACAAAGGACAAAAGATAAGGGTTATTCCCCTTCAGGAAAATATCCCTCATTTGCATCATGATAGCACAGTCACAGGAGATCTTTCTTAGAGTATAGTTGGCCCTTGGTGTCTGACATTTTGCCTTATGGTTTAAACTTTCTGTAGATGGGAAATATTTGGGAAAAAATATTTGTACCAATCAGGTACAATGTTTCTTTCTTCTCATTCTCCCCTTGATACCAAGTGGCAACAGCTTATACTAGGGGTTATAGATCACCTAGAGGAGACTCACAATGCGCAGTATAATGCCATCTCCTCCAAGAAGCTTGAGCATCTGTGGATTTGGTGCCTGGGTCAGTTAGTATGCTACAGTGGGTGCAGAATTTGGAGTGACACTTACATGTCCTGTCCTCTTTTAAATGATACAGTCATGGAATAAGGTACGGGGAAGTGGCTGTGGAACTTCCATGCTCTTTTGGCTGTGTGGCGCCTTCTCCTGGTGGTCTATTGAATCTTTCAGAACTCAGAGTGAAGCACAAGCATAAACCAACGACATTGTTCAGGATATAGTCTCTTAATAAAGTATCTGTAATTGTTCTGGAGCCTTTGGATTTTCTTAAGACTTCATTATTATAAGCATGAGTTAAACTTAGAAGAACATGCAGAAATGTGATTGGTGAATAGGTCTAAGCTAATGCAAGTAAACCAAGTAAAGCGCTTTCTCTGCTCATTCTTTCCTCTGAGGTCTGGAACAGGACTCTTCAAATGAGGGTCTTGTGATCCAGGTCAGAATGTCTTTATAACCAGCTCTAAGTAGTGGGAGGGAAAAAACAGAGACTGTGATCTGCTTTGAGTAGAGAGAGATTCTAGTGTTTGTGGGGACTTTCAGAGTCAGGAACTGTGGGTGAAAAATCAGGTGTGTGTGTGTGTGTGTGTTTGTGTGTGTGTGTGTGTACACACTTACAATAAGTAAAAGAATAATTTTTCTTTGAAACTTTGACATTGGATCACGGGTCTCTGTCAGAGGGTAATGTGTCACCAACATGGGTAACTTCAAACATTAAAGCCATCTGAAAGTTCCCCTCCTTTCAGCACTTGCCAATACAGGGCTTTAGCATCTGAGACTGTATTGACTGGAAGCCGCACTTACCGATTACAGAGTTTTAGCATCTGAGACTGTATTGACTAGAAGCCGTCTTTATGATTTGTCATTGCTCTTGCCTTCATTTTCTTCTCTTCCCTTCCTTCCTTAGCGCTCTCAGAAGCTAAAAAAGCAGGACAGAATTTGAGTCGAGATTTATTCAGAGAAGAATACGTCCTGAACAATGACATTGGTATGTGTGTGATCTTCTCTGAGCTTTGAACATGGAATCCAGTTGTGGGACGGCACTGTAGTCTGTTAAAATGCAACCAATAGGCATTCTTTGTGGAAACATTCATTATTACATGCTATTCATACTAATAAAATTATTTTCCTTGTTATAGAATAATTATATTTTAATAGTCATAAGCTATTCTAAATTCTACTTGTTTAAAATCAGTGTGAAAATATGGATTCTTGATCATTTAGTTAGCTTTTTCAGAAGACAAGAAAACTTGGGTCCCAAGTTTCTAAACAAAAATAAAGTACCAATTTCTATTTCTCTGGAGTGGAAATTCTGGAGTGGAAATTTCTTTAGAGTCAGAGTTCTAGGTTTCTATGCAAGTGAAGTGACATTTACTTTAGCCAAACAGGTTTTGAAAAGTGAAATTAATACAACATTTGTATCCATAAGTCTAGACATAGTAGCAATATTCTGATTTTGCATGATGTTATAAGAACAATACATTTCTAAAGTTATGGTTCAGCCCTCTTTGTGGTTTTCAGGATTGACTCTTATACTTCTGTACTGTCCATTATTGTTAATATTCCCATGCCAACTAGTCTACGTTTATACGTAAGAGGCACTTTCTAGTTTTTACTGATAGAGATGGTTGAGTCCTTGTATTTTGTACGCTAGTGACCAATTGTTGGTTTATTTAGAAATAAATATGGAATGGATATGTTATATAACTTTGTTTCCCACATTTTCCAGAAGACTCTTTCTATACCTGTCTGTTGTCTTGACTACCCTTGGATTTTCTTGGATTTACTTAAGAATTGTTTTGCCTAGTTATACAAAAATTTCTATAGAAACCTGGGAATATCTAATCCAGAGGCCTCAAGTTCAATCCCTAGGCTTGAGATGACCGGCAGGCAGGCAGACAGACAGACAGATGTCCAGAAGAGGAGAGAATATACAAGAATGAGTGACTATGAGAAAGCAAGTAAGCATAGCTGGTTAGCAGCTGTACAAGCTCAGACTGGAAAGACAGCAACTTGTTCCACACTATCAGAGAGAACTGACAGCTTTCATAGCAGTCTTTGCATGAATCTTTGTGGAGTTATAATTTATAGTGTTATATCATAAATGTTCAATTGTTTTTAGAAGATTAACAAGTTGTGCAGCTGTATGTGTGCTGTCCATTTCAAGAGCCATTGAACTTTTGAAATGTGTCTAATGTAACCAAATTTTAAATGTGGATATGTTGTGTGAAGTTTTAGCTACTCTACTTTATGCTCCTGGCTGGTTGTGCTTCCAGCCACCTAGATCTGTGAATGAAACACATACACACACACACACACACACACACACACACACCAGTTAATCTTAATATGCCGTGACTGGCTCACGGCTGGCAGTTCTAATCCTCGCCCCGCTATCATAGATTTCCCTCTGGTACTCATGACTCAACTCCCTATAAATCTGTGATCTAGCTTTGCTGTCCTTTTCCTTCTGGGTGGCCCTTATCTTTGCTGCCTAAGATGCTTCTGAGTAGCCCTTCCAGGGGACCGAATTCCTTCTTACCTACATTTTGGATTATCTTCCCTCTGCAGCTCTAAACCTGATCTGTCTTCCCCAACCCCAGCCCCAATCAGGGAGATCTCATCTCTCCTTTCTGCTGTCCTGGCTCCCACAACTCTAAGGGTTCAGCACAGTCTCAGTCTTCTTTTGCCTAGCCATCAGCCACTGGCATCTTTATTGAAAAACCAAAAATTAAAATTTTTTTTTTAATCAAAAACCAATTGGGAACAGGACCTTCAGCCTTTGGACAAGGAGATTCACAATTGAATCAAAGCATTAGAACCAATCTCTAACATTGATAAATTATAATTTTAATAGAAATGGTTCCATGTGGCCAATAAGTACTCTTTTTTTCCATGAAATAAAAAGAAAGTAGAAAACATTTAGGTTATATGAAGATAGTATTTTGGTAAAATGTTAAAAGTATGTATAGAGGAAAGGTATATATAGAGAAAGTCAAAAGGTAAAAATTCTATACATTGTGATACTATAGTCAACAAGGAATACGGCAGACTCTGGCTTCGTGTCCTGCATTAGCTATTTGCCTAATGGTTTATATTTGAAATATGCATGTCTGTAGTAGTTGATGTGGGGTGTGTGGCTATATCTCTACAACCATCAGTAATTTCTTTTGTAGCTTCTAAAGTACTTCACATATCGACCTTGTGAGTGTGAAGTCTGTCTGTGAATACTTTGGGAATTTCCAGATGGGTCAGAATACAGGTCTGTGTTGGCCTTCTCCAGCAGAAGTTAGTTTTGGCTCTTCCTACTAGCCCTGTAACTCCCAGAAATAAGACTCAGACTCAAAATACAGTTACAGATGGGCCATATAGCTAGACTCGTCTCTGATTCACTCATACATTCTACTCTACATTCTGCTATGTGGCTGGTTACCAGTGCCCAGGTACCATATATTCATCTCATGGCATAATTCCAGGCAGATCTCTCCTGTGCTGGGCACTCTCCTGCCTTCCGGATGCCCCACCTCCTATTTCCTGCTTAAGCTACAGGCTATCTGTTTTATTATTAACAGGTGCCGTATCTGTATAGACACAGGTGTTCTCTCTGTACTCAGCCGGAGAAAGAATTCCTATAAAAGGAAATAGAGACAGTAAATGTTTATGTGATTAATGGAATTTTTTTCAAACAGGGATATTTGAGGCCATATGTTATCTTATAGATGAAGACACACTTATGTATGACATATATGGAACACTCTTATCTAATATGTGTGTGTGTCGTATATAACTCACATGTCTATCACTTAGTGCCTGTTGAGTTGCCTCTTCACTTAATAGTAAAGTGAGACTGGCGTCTGGGTCTGATCTTTCCCACTCTGTGTTTATTCTTCTACCTTGTACTTCACTGTGTGTCTCCAGATGCTATCATTGCATAGAAAGGAGACATGTTCTTTAAAGTACAGCTGGGTATGTGGCCTATAAGGTAGATGTGAGTTATTTTTCTTAGTTGCCAAGTAATACAAAACCTGCATTTGTCTCTGATGCAAGGCTGACTTGTTAAATGATGAGTATTTTTACCATGGACGTGTGTGTGTGTGACTTGATGTGTACATTATAAACAGTGTAAAAGTCTTGATATTTCTTTAAGCATTATCTGTGAAAACTAGAGTACACATAGTATGACTTTTGGATTGAGGATATGTTTATATAGTCTAACCAAAGTGCTCTTTCTTCTAGCGTCTTGTCAGAAACCGTATGTTGCCCTTATTGATGGAATCACAATGGGTGGGGTAAGTGGACCTTCTGTTATTTTCATTGTATGACTGGGTTGTATTAAAATAACAATGATTTCATAAAAATGAGACAGTAAATGTACTATAATACAGCTCACTGGAACATATGTTGGTTTCAGTTTCAGAGTTTGGAAGATTTGGGATATAAAATGTATTGGAGCACTTTAGACTCTTTAACCCAAAATAGTACTTTTTATGTTCTTAATTATGCTATAATCTATTTTAACCTTGGTAGTTAGCAAACGTTTTTCAGCAACAGAAACTTATTTTAGTTTTAAACACTTATTTGTGTGTGTGCACACGCGTGCGTGCGTGTGTGTGCATGTGTGTTTGTGTGTGTGTGTGTGTGGTGTATGGGGGGTAATATATAAGAGAGTAAATGGGCATGCATGTGCCATGGTACATGGGTAGAGGTCAGTGGTCAACCTTGTTTGTCAGCCTTCACCTCTGCCTTTTTTTGAGCCAAGCTTCTTATTGTCTTTCTGCTGTGCATGTCAGGCCACTTAGTCTGCACATTTCAGAGATCCTCCTAGTTTTGCTCCTATCTCCTCTTAGGCTGCAGACATGTGGCTGTCTGTGAGTTTTGGGGATTCTTACATATTGTCATGCCTGCATGTGAAGGCTTTGCCCACTGAACCCTCTCCCTAGTTCTGCTTGCACTGTTTTGTTTATGTGTGAAACTTTCCCCTCTTTTGGAGTGTTGGGCATTGAACTCAGGACCATATACACCCTAAGCAAATGTCCTACCACTGAACTTTATCCCTATCCCTTGCTTTTTGAGGCAGGGCTTTGATGTGTAGCCCAGGCCAGCTATGAACTTGTCATGTGCCTTAGAACGGCCTTGAGCTCAAGTTGTTCCTGTTTCTGCATCCCAAGTGCTGGCTGGAATTGCAGACATACACCACCATCTGCTCTATTGCCCCCTTTCCTACTTACACCTTAGTAGGGCTTCAGGTAGTGTTGGGAAAAATACGTTCAACCTTTGATAGTGTGAAGGTGGCTTACTGACTTGTTTCTGCTCTGTAACATTTCACCTCCCCAGAAGTGCCGGAATGTTATTTTCTGTTTTGAGACAGAGTCTTGCTCTGCACCTTAGGTGTCTTGGTCTCTCAGTTCACTTGCTTTTAACTTCCAAGTGTTGGGACTGCAAGTATATGCCACCAGACCCAGTTTGGTGGTTCCTTAAAAAAAGGGGGAGGGGTTCCTGTCGGTTGACAGATGTGCTACTTGGCATTTATGCTATTATGAAGACTAAGATATACTTTGAATAACTTGCTATGAAACTGGAGAAAACACAAAATAATCACAGAACAAGTGATTGTCTGCTGCTGACTGTAACAATTTGAGTCTTTGCCGAGAGAGGGGTCAGAATGGAGCTGCAGGGCAGAGACAGGGCTGGGTGGAGAAGACACTGAATTGAATGACCCTGGAAAGGTATTGTGGGAATGAGAGGACCACTGTAAAGATGTCTATTTATGCTTGGGGAAGGGCGCGGGTACCGTGGTGAGCAGGGGAGGCCAGAGTGTGGGATGTGGGTCTCTTCTTCCACCGTGCGGATCCTGGCACTGAGGTCAGGTCCTCAGACTTTGGTAGCCAGGGCCTTTACCCACTAAGGTATCTCTCAGCAACTCCTGTTTATGACTCTTTGAAATAATGGCTGACAAGCCCACATGGTAGCCCATAGGCATCTATAACTTCAGTCCCAGTGGATCTGACCCCTTCTGACTTCCATAGGCATCAGGCACACATGTAGTACACATACATACATGTAGGCAACACACACGCACACACACACACACACACACACCTTAAACAAACAAACAAAAACATTTTTTTAGAAGTTACAAGTATCTTAGCATGTTTGGTTGTACTTTGTCAACACAGCACTAACTTGGGAACTTAAAAGCCTTGTTAGTGCTGTGGCACAGGCTTATAACTCTAGCACCCAGGAGACTGAGGTAGGAGATCATGAAAAGAAAGACAGACTAGACTGGGCTATATGGTGTGGTCCTGTTATTAAAAAAAAAAAAAAAAAAAGGAAGGCGAGGAAAACACCTGTAACAGTTATCTGAGGCGTTAAGAACTGCCCTTTGATATAAAGAGAACTGGTTACACCTGTAACAGTTATCTGAGGCGTTAAGAACTGCCCTTTGATATAAAGAGAACTGGTTACACCTGTAACAGTTATCTGAGG
>JADRCH010000143.1:1954031-2012230 GCA_019843965.1 Rhynchomys soricoides | reverse complement strand
CCTTTGATATAAAGAGAACTGGTTACACCTGTAACAGTTATCTGAGGTGTTAAGAACTGCCCTTTGATATAAAGAGAACTGGGAGAAACCAGAGAACAAAAGTAGCAGGCATGCCCAAAGCGTACAGGAAAATGGGACCTCAGGAAGGAAACCCATCAGTAGACAGGCAGGCAGGCAGACCCTCAGCAGGCTCAGATGAAAGGGTGGAAAGGGCCAGAAACTTGAAGGAAGGATGACTAGTGACTCAAACATAATGCAGTAGAGCTGACTTCCATTCTGAGAGCAATAAGAATTGAGTGTGGTAATGGGGAGGTGACTCATTGGGTAAAGGTGCTTGCTGTACAAGCATGTGTACCTGAGTTCAAAACCCATGTAAACCCAACAAGGTAGTTTACATCTGTAGTCCCAGTTCTCTGGGTAGGATGAGAAGCCCCAGAAGTTCCAAGGAAGACCAGGTAACCTGGAATCTGCAGTGACAGACAGCAAAGACACTGAAGCCAGCAGGCAGGAGTGCTACAAGATAACTTGATTCTTCAAGATGCCATGCCTGTCAGTCTCTGCCTTTTGCCCTAAGGCAAATAGCGGAGTGGTCAGGGCTTATCGCTGCCATGTAGCCCGTCCGTGAGTTGCCTCTGGGGGCCCAAGCTTTCTTGTTTCTTTCCATGTTTGCTGTTCACCCAAATGTGCTGTGATGATACAGCATGGGGATATCACTAATTGGTTTGACACTTCACCTTTTTAACCTTTTTTCCTAAGGTATCTTTCATAATTTGGTTGAGGTTTTCAAACATTGTCTTTCGCTTTTTCTGTTCCTTTTTCTTCTCCTCGTCTTCCGTAAATTCCAGTCTCTTTTGTAACTGACACTAAGGCCTGTCCTTAAAATCCTTCAGCTGTTGCACACAATACTCAACAATGCTCTCAATCCTATAGATCACTTCTCAGCCATGCTTTCAGAGATGTTCCATAAAGGACAGGTTAGTGACCTGCTCCCTGGTCTCAGCTGTGATAAAATCGTAGTGCTTCCAGTTTTCCTTTGTTCTGGTGCAGTCATTCTTGAGAGAAACCATTGCACCCCCAGGAGATGTGTAGTGTTAACAACAGCTCTGAAAGCTTCTTCTGATTGTCAGAGTCTTTATGAATTCTAAGCTTTATATATTTTTTGAGAACTGCTTATAAAACTTTTTGTAGTTTTCTTTATTTTCTGTCAGTTCAGTTAATACTTCCAAGAATTTCTCAACCAAATTCTTTCTTACAACTTTCAAAATTTTGCTTTGTTGTAATATCTCACAGGAAATATTTAGAAGAAAATTCTTAGAATCCAGAACACCTCTAATAACTTCAGTTTGTTAAGAATTTGAGCAATCCACAGGGTGGCGCCATGAGCATGATCTCTCCTCCCCCTACACAGACAGACAGACAGACAGACATACACACACAGACAGACAGACAGACACACAGTGCTATAGGAAGTATTTTTTCCCAGTTTGAAAAGTGACTGTTTTGGGGAGCCGCAGGTTACCGTGCAGACATGGCCAAGTCCAAGAACCACACCACACACAACCAGTCCCGAAAATGGCACAGGAATGGCATCAAGAAACCCTGGTCACAAAGATACGAATCTCTTAAGGGAGTTGACCCCAAGTTCCTGAGGACCATGCTCTTTGCCAAGAAGCACAACAAGAAAGGCCTGAGGAAGATGCCGGCCAACAATGCAAAGGCAGTGAGTGCACACACAGAGGCCATCAAGGCCCTTGTGAAGCCTCAGGCCATCAAGCCCAAGATGCCAAAGGACCCCAGCTACAAACTCAGCCGCCTGGCTTTCATCACTCACCCTAAGCTTGGGAAGCGGACTCAAAGCTACATGGCCAAAAGGTGTAGGCTCTGCCAACCAAAGTCTAAGGTTCAAACCAAGGCAGAGGCCAAAGCTCCAGCTAAGGCCCAGGCTCCTGCTCCAGCTCAGGCTCTCAAAGGTGCCCAGGTCCCTGTGAAGGCCCCATAGAAAAGGCTCCTGCCAGTGTGAAGACGGACTGCTATGGCACACCTACCTACACACTATTTGCAAATGACCAGTGTCCTATGCTGTTTTTACAAATAAACTTGAGGCAAGATCTGAAAAAAAAAAAAGAAAAAAAAAAGAAAAATGACTTTCACTCTGATGTTACCCACCATGAAGAGTAACAGCCTTTTGAAGAGGTAATGGCTAAATTCCATTATGTTTCAGATTTCTGAACTTCTATAATTTCATATTTTAGTATGCAATAAAATAAAAATCAGAATTACTAAGAGGTTCTTCATTTATGAATAGATTCTTGAAATAAAAGTTCATACTTTCACAAGAAACAACATTTAAAATCTGTTTTGCCCTTTCAACTTCTGACATCTCATTTTTCTCAGGTAGTATGTAACAGAGAGGAGGTGAGTTGCTTAGGAGTTAAAGCTCCCACAAGTATGCAGAAGGGGAACCCATATGTCTGAGACCTGTGTGTGCATGTGGGGCCACTCCTACTCCTGTCAGCTGAGCTGGACTTTGCCAGCCCTACATGTTACAATAGGAATTCCTTCAAGCCAGCTTAAGTTACTCGCACAGTATGGCATTGTTTTTATATTTCTTCAGGTGTCTTTAAGACCAGAAGACTTTGTAGTTGTAGGAGACCAGATGTGCTTGTTCATGAGGGCCACTCTACCATACAGATTATTGTTAGAAACAGCAGAAACCTGAACAGTCTCTTCTAAGAAAAGCAAGATGTCTGTTGTATGCTAGGAAGCTAAGGATGAGTCAGTCACCAGAAATTCTAACCAAGGGGAAGGCACCAGTTTTTAACCTGTAAAGCAAACTATTGTTGCCATGTTCTGGTCAGCTGCCCATGGCTTGCCTCCACCACATCTTTTAGTCAAAAAGGCTTCCTGAGCCCCACTTGGAGATTTCTGACTTTTCCCGGGGTAACTTCCACATGTACACATTTTTCTCTCATCTGTCTTCTGTTGTTGTCTGACCCCAGCTTAGAATTTAGAAGGGTTACTATAGGATCAAAATGGAAAGTTAGAAGTCTTTAAGCCTGTGTCCGGAAGGCTTGTTACTGGCAAATGTATAGGTCCTGTGTGTTTCGTGCAGTTTTAAACTACCGCCTTTGGTCTGGGATCGACTGCGCTACCAGCCCCCACCTGGCATACTTTTTGCTCTATCCACCTTTATTTAGCTCGGGGAGGTGACTGCGCTACCACTCTTCTAGCTTCCCTGAATCTGCAGATAAAAGATACCCACACAGTTTGTTCCTTTACGTTTTGCCTTCTCAGCACAATTGCTGGGTGCAGATAATCTCCCGCCTGGAAAAGTGTGCCCTTACCAGTTTATTCTCTCTATCTCTCCATCTGTCTTAAACTTAGTGACTAGTCCCACCTAGCCCCTGTCAGACATCCTTGGCCACTTACCTGTAGTAGTGGCTATAGGCCCCAGCTCCCCCTGAGACCTCACATGGTTGCTGAGTTCTTCTCCCTCCAAAGCATGGTAGGAAAAACTTCTCTCTTTCCTTGTGGCTGACATTTTCCTTCTGAGACCCAGAAATTTCCCCTGTACCTTCCCCCCAGCAACTGGCCCCTGGCTTTCTTTACTAACAAATCAAGAACCAATTGGGGAACTAGACCATAGCAGCAGCACTGGCCCCTTCACTTCTGTGTATGTGAAGGGCAGGTAATGGAGTGCCTAGGTGGCCTTAGGGCACAGACCATCCACAGGGAGTTATAACTCTGCTCAGTTAAGTGTAAATGAGTTGGTGCAACTCATGTCAAGTGAAACTTGGTCCTGATAGAAGAAGAAAATGTACAGTCCTAAAGTCACATTAATGCCTTACAAAGGTCTGTTAGCTGTTGTGATGGTTTGTATATGCTTGGTCCAGGGAGTGGCACTATTAGAGGGTGTGCCCTTGTTGGGAGTAGGTGTGTCACTGTGGGTGTGGGCTTTGTCCTAGCTTCCTGGAAGCCAGTCTTCCACTAGCAGCCTTCAAATAAAGATGTAGAATTCTCAGCTCTGCCTTCACCATGCCTGCCTAGACGCTGCTATACTCCCACCTTGATGATAATGGACTGAACCTCTGGACCTGTAAGTCAGCACCAATTAAATGTTGTCCTTTATAAGACTTGTCTTAGTCATGGTGTCTGTTCACAGCAGTAAAACCCTAACTAAGACAGCTATTGTAGCAGCCCTTTTCAGTTTTAGAAGCTATTCTGCTTTTGCTACTGTTACAGACAATTGAGAAGATGACATGTTAAGAACTCCTTTCTTATTATAAAAAAGAACTGAAGTTTTCTTAACATCATTTAGTGGAAACTGGAGGCTTAATGGAACTTGAAAAGATGAAATAATTTTATTAACTACATTGAAGGTTTTTTTTTTTTTTTTTTTGAGAAACTTTTGAATTCTGCCTCCTTTGCTGAAGTTCTTCCCACTTTCTGGATTTTAAGTCTCCAGTGATCTTTTTTTTCCCCCAATCATTTTAAAACTTTAGGAAAAGAATCTAGCTCCTCTTAAGACTGTAATTTTAGTCTTGTGAGTACTGGCTCATTTTGATGGCCTCTGCCATGTGATGATCCAGCAAGAAGGACCAGACGTGGTTCTTTAGTTTTGGACAGTTCACTCTTTTCCTTTGTACATGGTAACTTCTTCTTCATATATATGTGGATATATATATGTAACTGGCATAACAGCAGGAGCAGGGAACCTCTTGGATTTCTAAGAAAATAATATGTGCGAAGGGCAGGAGAGGGAGGATGCTGCAGGAAACTGTGGTGTACCCACATTGGGAATGTGAAGCGGGTGGGGTTGAGTTCTGAAGTCCTAGCATCCTCTTGCATAAAGACAAGCTGAATAATTTACCCTGCAGCAGTCTGGGGAGCCACTTAAGTGCTCAGCTTTACATTTTAGAGAGAGCTCTCTTGTGAAAAGAGCAGATTGGAGGGGAGTAGGGTTGGGAGAGAAGAGGTTATGTAGGAATCTATTTTAGGGTTCCGGTGAGATGCTATGAGGGTCCAGGTAATTAATGAAGAACAGGCAATGGAGTAGATTTAGGAGAGGGGGTTGGGAGAGATGTGATGAGACTTGACATAAGATATGTGTGAGAGATCAAGGAGGGAAGAGGGGCAGCAATGGCATCCAGGTTTCTAGTCAGGGTCATGGTGGGCTGACAGCACTGTTCTTTCAGAGGTGGGAGGAAGAGTGGGTATGGAGTAGTGGGAAGGGGAACAGGAACTAATTTGAATTTGGAGCTTCATTCAGAGATGCCTGTGGATTATCCAGTGGGGCTTCTTAGTCTGAATCAAAGTGTCTTACTGAATATATGGGTCTGAAATTTGGGTTGCTGCCCAGGCAGGTAGTATAGCTTTGAGATGCAGCTATGGTGTGCATGCTCCTGGTGTGTGAACTATCTCACAAGTGGCTAGTAAGCGGGGGAGATAGTGTTAGGATAATGCAGAAACATTCATTCAGTTCATATGCAGGGTTTTGTTGGCGCTGGTGTTGCTAAACAAGAGGCAGATAGAGTTGAGATTGTCAGCTAATAGGAAACCTTTAGTTCATTTGTACTATGAACAAGAGTTGCTTTGTCTGTTTAAGAAAATTAAAAACAAATGTCTTTTCCAGGGGCATCTTACTCTACTGACCAATCACTAGTCCTTACAACTGGGGTATTTTGTGGTGGCCTCACTGGCTTATATCCAGATCCCTCTATGCTCTCTTGGCACCTTGGGTTATGCTTGTGCCAATATTAAAGCAGTGCCTTTCTCCATTACTTTTATTCACATTAATCACCTGCTGTGACTATCTTTATTGGTGTGGAGCAGCCTGACTGGGAGCTTTAAATTGTGACCCCGGGTCATTTATAGTTTTTATCAGCACTATTATTCAACCCTTTTTCCTATTCACTCTATGCAGTTTAATAGAGTATGAGGGTTATAATTGGTTAATTCTAGGAATTCATTGTTTTACTGTTGAGAAGCCTTGTATAGAAAGTCTGTCAATAGAAAAGATTGTGTATTGGAATATATGGGAGTGTGGGGTGTGGTATACACAGAGCTACATCCAGGATGAAATTCTTAAGCACACAGGGGCAGAGCATGAAACCTACAGAAGACACTGAGGGAGGAGAGTGGGTGGAGGACTGGAAGACAAGCAATCCAGGAGAGTGGAGTTGTCTGAAACCTTCTTGTTGGCTTCTGTGCTCCAGAGATCTTTGATGATTCTTTACATTGCTATAAGCAATGTTTTTCAGGCTCATCCGATGCACTTTGTTCCTAGACCTCAAATCCCCTTGTTCTCTAAGGCAGTTCTGGCTATTTGATTAGAAAATGGTGGTGAGTGCTTACATATACTGGGCACCAGTATCTTGCTAATTGTTTCTAGACCTTTTAGTAAAACTATGAATATATTTTGCTTTAAGATAAAAGAAATAGGCCGTAAACTATATATTTCCTATCAAAATTGAAGTTTTAGACTTATTTAATGTTTGAAATCTTTTTTATGTTGGAAGTTTTTAAAGAAATGATTTGAACAGGCCACTCCTGCCAGGAAATCAGGTAGGCCAAATCCAGATCTTTATCTCTCCCTCTGTCCCTCCAAGTCCAATCCCACAGTCTCATTCCCAGCTCTGCAGCATAGCATCTGCAACAGCCTCACCCCACTTCATCTGTAGTGGAGCCCACAGATCTTCTCCTCCTTTTTCCTTCCCTTCATTTTTTTATCCCAGTCTCCAATTTCTGTGGCCCTCCCTGAGAAACGCACAGGCCATTCTGGCGATGGAAACCGGTAGGCTCATGACAAACCTTCACCTCTCCTTCTGTTCTTCCAAATTAAATCCCCAGTCTCATCCCTAGCTCTGAAGTAGACCATCTAATGCAACTTTCCGTCTCTTCCTTACCCCATTTACACTGAATCACAAAGATCTTCTCCAAATTTCATTATACCCACTCATTGTTTTGACCCAGCTTCCAACTCTAGGCACGCCCTGGGAACCCACAGGCCATTGTAACCAGGGAAGCAACTAAGCTAATTGCAGATCTTCACCTCTCTCCATTCCTTCAAGTCCAGTCCCCAGTCTTATTCCCAGCTATGAATGAAACCTGCTGTGGACTCTCTTCACTCTCTGCTTTCATTCTCAGGGAACTAAGTAAACAGATCCTGGTGGAACACCCTGCCTTTCTCCCTCTTGTGAAGGCCCTCCACAGCCCTTCCCTATTCCTAAGCCTGATGTCCCAATACTCAGAAACACATTTATGTGGAATCCCCGCTGTCTGCACCTATTAGAACCCCAGAAGATTTTCCTATAGGCAACACACTCCTCAGAATCAGAAAAGAAACAGAAACCAAGGAACAAAACACCCAACCACAAAAGGCAAAACCACATATCAGCACCTAGAATCACAATCTTTCCAAACACAGATGCCTCTGTGTTAGTGCAAAACCACAATTAATAACATCCAGGACAGTATATCTCATGAGAGCCCAGCAGTCCTACCACAGCAGGCCTTTAGTGTTCTAATATAGTTGAAACACAAAAGACCTTAAATGGCCTTTACGCATATAATAGAGAGCCTTAAAGAGGAAATTAGTAAAATCTTTAAAGAAATAAAACACAAACAGTGGAAAGAAATGAATAAAACTGTTCATAACCTGAAAGTGGAAATAGAACTAATAAAGAAAACTCAAACTGTGGGAAATCTGGAAATGAAAAATTTAGAAACTGGAAAAGGAACCTCAGAGGCAAACCTAACCAACAGAATACAAGAGACAGAAGAGAGAATGTCAAGCATTGAAGACACTTCTTTGACAGAAGTGGTAATCTAAAAATTTCCTGGCCCCAAACATTCAGGAAACCTGGGACACCATGAAAAGATCAAATCTAAGATTAATAGGAACAGAGGAAGGAGAAAGGCAAAGATCAAAGGTACAGAAAATATTTTCAAGAGGAAAGTATCTTTAACCTAAAGAAGGAAATGCCTACCAAAGTACAACAAGCATACAGAACAACAAATAGACTAGACCAGAAAAGAAAGTTTCCCCAGCACATAATCAAACATAGAAGAAAGAATATTAAAAGCTGCAAGGGGAAAAAAGCAAGTAGCATAAAGGAAGGCCTATTAGAATTATACCTGACTTCTCAGTGAAGACCCTAAAAGCCAAAGTAGAAGTGGATGCACTTCTGCTCTAAGAGACTGAAAAAGACCACTCCAGACTTGACACAAAAGACTTCTTCATAGAAACTCATGAAACTTTCTCTGAAATTTATCACATATTTGGACACAAGCAAGTCTTGGCAGATATAAGAAAATCAAAATAATACCCTGCATACTAACTGATCACAGTTAGTGTAGATATCAACAACAGAAAGCTTAAAAACTCTGAGAAACTTGAACAACTCTATAATGAATTAAAAATGGGTCAAGAGAGAAATTAAGAAATAAAGACTTTCTAGAATTGAAAGAAAATGAGTACACAACATAGCCAGACTTATGGGATAGGATGATGGCTGTTTTAAGAGACAAGTTCTTAGCACTAAGTGTCTACATTAAAAAAAAAAAAAAAAAAAATTGGAGAGATTGTCTGGAAGCAATTTAGCAGCATACCTGAAAGCTCTAGAACAAAGAGAAAAGACAGAATCCTTTTCTTCTAACTCTTCCTCATTTCAGAATTACATGTTTACTGGGATTTGTGTGTGTGGTGCTCACATGTATGTACATATGTATGTGTATATACATATGAACACATACACATATTTATGTGTGTATCATGAAAGCAGAAGAAGGATTAGGGAGCAAAAAGGGGACCAAAAAGTGGGTGGGTGGAGGTTTCTGTTGCTGTAACAGAACACTATGACTAAAAGAGTAAAAGGAAATGGTTTGGCCTACCCTTTCATACTGCTGTTCATCATCAAAGGAACCTAAACAGGGTAGGAACCTGGAGGCAAGAGCTGATGCAGAAGCCGTGGAGGGGTGCTGCTTACTGGCTTGCTCCCATGGTTCACTCAGCCTGCTTTCTTATAGTACCCAGGGCCACCAGCCAAGGGATAGCACCACCCACGATGAGCTGGGCCCTCCCCACCAATCACTTATTAAGAAAATATCTTACAGTTGTATTTTATGGAGCTTTCTCAGTTGAAGTAACTTCCTTTCTTTTTGGTGTGCTAAGTTGATATAAGATTAGTCAGACAGAGGTGGAATGAAGTAAATATGACTGATAGAATGATCTTTGTATCAAATGTCATCATAGAAGCTATTATTTAGTAATGCAAAGTAATTTTTAAATTAGATCATCAATTGAAGGTATAAAAGGTTAAACTTTTAGAGAAACGGCCTGAAGCAGTGGCTGATGGGATGAGCACAGAAAGAATGGAAGAAGGTGAAGTCCCCTGGGTAGGCTAGACTGGAGTCCATGCAATGGAGTTTTAAAAATATATGCTGCATACATTGTTAGAACATATAAAATATATGCCATATAGACGTGTGCATGTGTGTGCGCAGTATCATGATACATGGGGAAACTTGAAGAGTTTTGGTAATCATTGTGTATCTTTTGGAAGAAAATGATAGGACTTAGATTGAGAATTATAGTCAGATTTTAGCTTGATATGTAAATAATCAAGGTTATAATTATGTACTGCTTGTGGACTTATGCTAGTTAAAAGACTAGGGGCAATAATTAGATTGAGGAGAGCTGAGGCAGGGTCTTTGAGTTGAGAACTGGAATCATCTGTGTCCAGGGCTCAACAGAAGCCTGCCTTAAAGCTACTAATTCTGCCTGATATTTTCTTTTTAAATTCATATATTCCAGAACAATTCTAAGTTCTTGGTTATAATATGACAAACTAGAAGTACAGAATAGAATGTAAAGGGAAGGCTCTTCAAACAACAGAGGAAATTATCAGTATAACATGTTTTATTTCTATCAGAATTGTAAGTGTTCATGGCTGTCTTAAGTGGTCTGATTTGGGCAATGTTGTCGGCTGACCATGTCCTAATGCAGCGACAAGAACAAACACATGTGCCTACATATGAACCTAGTGTAACTTAACAGGTGTTGACCACGAAGGACAAAGGTACAGACTAAAGGATGTCCTTGGTTGACATGTATGTAGCCATGATTATTATATTTTAAACTTAATGTACAGTACAAAACTTTCTAAGAAATTACATAGGTGTTTAAGTGTTTTCTTAATGAGAGGCTTTAAGGTTTTAATAATGTGCAAGTGACTGAACTAAGTGGTAAAGCGTGGAGAAATTTAAGAAATTTTAATGAAAATGAAAAGATTCAGATATCAAACCCTACTTAGCACAAAGAGTGTGGCATTGTTCTAAATGCTTTGAACATGTCACTGGTTAAGATGAGAATGGGCATGGGGGAGGGGAGGTTGGAAACAACATAGAGCAGAGCAAGGAGAAGGACAGTGACAGCAGTCAGCATGCACAGGGACAGTTGGTCTTCACGTGTACTTCTGTTCTAGAATTTGCTGTATGCAGTGTCTGCCCTTTTCAGTGTCATTCGTCAAGTCTGAGGTAGACTTTCAACCAAATCTCATAGTAGCCAATTTGGAGGAGTTTTAAAATTGGTCTCATTAAATGCTGCATGTGAAAATAATAATGTTGCTAATTTTATTTGATGAAGTAGGTAAGTAAAGAAATATGTTAGATATTCTTTTCAAAATTACTAAGTTCTCTGTAATAACTTGATGATGCTCTCATGGTTATTAGTGCTAGTAATAAGTAGTACTCAGCTTCCCGGGAGAGTCAATGTCCTGTAATGCAGAAAAGGACTAGAGCACAGTACAGATTGCTGACAGGCACTTAGAGCAGGCCAGCCTCACATGTCAGAGCTGGAAATTCACCTGAAATTGTAAGACTTGGGGCTCCTTGCTGCCCACATGCTAAAACAAATTGCTGTAGATTATAAAGATCATGTAAAACCTACTTGCTTTGTAATATTTGTGTGTTAATGCTTTCAATTTTTTTTTTTACCACATTTTAAAGCATTTTTTTTTCCTTATTTCCGTAGGGAGTTGGTCTTTCAGTCCATGGTCAATTCCGAGTGGCTACAGAAAAGTCTGTCTTTGCTATGCCAGAAACGGGAATAGGTAAAAATACCAGGAAGTTTTTGTAATTACTTTTGAATTACATTCCTTTACTACATTTCAGATATTTTATACATGTACAAAGAACTCCATGTGAGATACTATGATGAAAGAACTTAAAAACAAAAACCAAGACACTTTATGTTAACTCAGGATGTATGTCACATATAAGAATATTCAGCACATATACTAAAATTGGAATGATACAGAGATTAGCATGGCCCCTGCACAAGGATGATACGCAAATTCTTGAAGCGTTCCATAGTTTTTGTTTTTTAAAAACAATAACAAAAAAAAAAGAATATTAGCACCATGTAGTTAATCTTAGGTAAGGGAACACTTCTTCACATTTCCATCTGTGACACATTGAGAGTTTCATAGATCAACATTTTCTATTTTGTGTTAAAAAGAGAGTTATTCCAGCAGGGTTTGTTGAAAGAACTCTTGTCTGCTCTCTGAATCACCTTCGTCTCTGTCAGGGGTCTATGCTGCCTGTGTTGCTATCCTGTCAGCATCCTGCCATCTTGATAGCTATTGCCTTACAGTAAATCTTGAAATCAGGGAGTGACAACCTTCCAACTTTATCCCTTCTTCCCACGTTGTTTCAGTTATGGAGATCATTGGTATTTCTGTATAAAATTTAGTTTGTAAGTTTCAACAAAAAAATCCCTTCTGTTATGTATTTGTGAAGTTTATAATCTATCAGTTCAGGTAGAATTGACTTCATTGATGTGTGTGCTCTATGTGTATGTGTTTTTGTGAGTGAGGGTGTGTGTGCACATGCAGAATATGTGCCTGTGCTTGTGGAGGCCAGAGGTCTAACTTAGGTGTCTTTCTCTGTTGCTCTCTACCTAATTTTTGAGACAAGGTCTTTCATTGAATCTGAAGCTGGTCCATGTAACTAGACTGTTTGAGCAGTCTAGTTTCTCTTGTATCCAGCCTCTGAGAATTAAGATTTTAGGCATGTGCCGCACCATACCTAACTCTGTACATGGGTGCTGCATATCTAAACTCTGGTACTCACACTTACATGGCAAATACTTTATGGAGTGAATCAGCTGCTTAACCCAAGTGTCTTTAGACCCATGAGTAAGTAAATTTTTAAGTTTTAAGTTATCAAAGATTTATAATTTTCAGTGTGTAGGTCTCACACATATTTTACCAGAATTGTGTCTATCTCCTATTGCTCTATATTGTAGATAATGTTTTTCATTTTTAATTAAAAGTTTTTCATATACTATATTTTGATCATGTTTTTCCCTCCTCCAACTCTTCCAGATCTTAGAATACTTACCACCTAACTTTATGTTCTCTCTTTCTTTCCTGCAAAACAAAAAAATAAAAAATCAAAAATTTAAACAAAATAAAATGACAAAAGACAAATAATCTCTCCACCTAAGAACACAACGCCAATAATCAAAACACACAAGTAAGGGGGAAAAAAGGACTAAAACAAAGGAAAATGAAACAAAAGTCTACAGAAATAACATTGAGTTCATTGTGTGATAGCCAACTACTCCTAAGCCCAGGGTCTACCTTGGAGTGTAGTTGATATATCCAGTGACACTCCTTTGAAGCAAGCTGACATTCCCTTTCCCAGCAGGTTTCTGCTGCAGATAGCTTTTGGTTAGGGTTGGGTCCACTTGCCTCTCTCAGTGCTGAAATCCCCACATACTTTGAACCTGCATGGTGCTGTAGTTCTCTCTGAGTTCATATGAGCATTAGTGTTGTGGTGTGTCTGGAAGACATGCTTTCTTGGAGTCATCTACCACATCTGCTCTTATCAGTCTTTCTTCCTTCTCTTCCTTATAGATCTCTGAGCCTTGAGGGAGAGAGGTTCCAAAGTTTCTCTCACTCTACACATTATCTTCGTCCTCCTTGGGAGATCCTCTCCTCCTCTTGTCTTTTACTAGGTACCCAGCCTCTGTAGTTATTCAAATTGTAGTCTAGACATTGAAAGTTTAAAAGCTAACCTACACATATAAAAGAAAACATAGAATTTGTCTTTTTGGCTCTGGGTTGCTTCACTTAGGATGATTATTTTCTAGCTTCATTGTGGAAATGTACCACATTTTCATTATGTATTCATCAATTGATGGATATATAGGTATTTCCAGTTTCTGGCTATCACGTATAGAACAGAAATGCACGTGGTTGATCAAGAGTTCCTATAGGAGGATGGAGCAGTCTTTGGGTCTCTGCTCAAGAGTGGTATACCTAGATCTTGAGGTAGATTGCGTCCCATCTTCCTCAGGAACTGCCACACTGATTTGCATAGTGGCTGTTCCTAGTTTGCACTTCAACCAGCAAGGAGTAAGTGATCCCTCTTCCCTATATCCTTGCCAGCATGAACTGTCATTTGTTTTATTGATCATGGTCATTCTGACAGATGTAAGATGAAAACTTAAAGTAGTTTTAATTTGCATTTCCCAAAGACAAAGGTTGTTGAACATTTCTTAAGTGCTTCTCAGCCATTTGTGTTTCACCTTTTAAGAGCTCTAGGCTTAGTTTTGTACCATACTTTTTAAATTGGGCTATTTGTTTTGTTGATGTTCAGATCTTTTGGGGTTTTTTTATAGTTCTTTATACACTCTAGATACTAACCCTCTATTAGATATTTAACTGATAATGGTTTCTTCCCATTTTGTAGGTTGATACCATGCCTGAATAATGGTGTCCTTTGCATTACAAAATCTTTTCAGTTTCATGAGGTCTTATTTATTAATTGCTCATCTTAGTGTCTGTGCTATCAGTGTCCTGTTCAGAAAGTCCTTTCTGGTGTAAATGAGTTCAAGGCTACTTCCTACTTTCTGTTGTAACAGATTCAGGGTATCTGGTTTATGTTGATGTCCTTGATATATTTGGATTCGAGTCTTATGCAGAGTGATAGGGATCTATCAGTTGATGAGAGTGGGGTGCTGAAATATCCCACTATTAATGTATGGGGTTCAATGTTCGATTTAAGCTTTAGCAATGTTTCTTTTACAAATGTGAGTGCCCTTGTGTTTGAGGCATAGATGTTCAGAGTTGAGATATCATCTTGATAGATTTTTTTTCTTTGATGAGGATGAAGTGTGCTTCCCTGTCTCTTTTGATTAATTTTGGTTGAAAGGCTATTTTATTTTATTAGATTAGAATGGTTACTCCAGCTTCCTTCTTGGGACCATTTGCTTGGAAAACTTTTTTTTCAGCCCTTTACTCCAAGGTAATCTCTATCTTTATTGCTGAGGTGTGTTTCTTGAATGCAGCAGAATGATAGATCCTGTTTTTGCATCCATTCTGTTAGCCTGTGTCTTTTTATTGGAGAACTGAGTCCATTAATGTTGAGAAATATTATTGATCAGTGATTGTTAATTCCTGTTATTTTGATGTTGGAGGTGTTACTGTGTGAGATTGTGTGTGTGTGTGTGTGTGTGTGTTTCCCTTGTTTTTGCTGGTATGGAGTTACTTATTTCTTGTGTTTTCTTGCATGTAGTTGTCTTCTTTGGGTTGGAGTTTTCCTTCTAATATTTTCTGTAGGGCTGAATTTAGGCATAGATATTGTTTAAATTTGGATTTGTTATGAGATATCTTGTTTTCTCCATCTATGGTGACTGAGATTTTTGCTTGGTATAGTAATCTAGGTTGGCATTTGTAGTTTTCTAGAGGTTGCAAGATATCTGTCCCAACTCTTCTAGCTTTTGGAGTGTCTTTTGAGAAGTTAGGTGTAATTCTGATAAGTCTGCCTTTGTATGATACCTTGCCTTTTTCCCTTGCTGCTTTTAATGTTCTTTTTTTGTTCTGTAGATTTAGTGATTTGATTATTATGTGGTGGGAGGATTTTCTTTTCTTGTCTAGTCTGATTAGTGTTCGCTAAGCTTCTTGTATGTTTATAGGCATCTCTTTCTTTAGGTTGGGAAAGGTTTTCTTCTATGATTTTATTGAGAATATTATCTGGACCTTGGAGCTGAGAATCTTCACCTTCTCCTATTATTCTTAGGTTATTTCTTTTCCTGGTATCCCAGATTTCCTGAATGTTTTGTGTCAGGAATTTTTTAGCTTTATCAATTTTTTTGATTGATGTATCAGTTTCTTTTATTGTTTCTTCTATTGTACGTCTGAGATTCTCTCTTCCATCTTCTGTATTCTGTTGGTGATGCTTATATCTGTTGTTCCTGTTCTCTTCCCTAGGTTTTCCATCTCGAAGATTCCCTCAGTCTGTGTTTTCTTTAATGCTTCGATTTCCATTTTCAGGTCTTGAAGAGTTTTATTTCCTTCACCTATTTAATTGTATTTTCCTGTATTTCTTTAAGGGATTTACTCATTTTCTCTTTAAAGGCCTCCATCATCTTTATAAGATTGAATTTAAAGTAATTTTCTTGTGCTTCAGTTGTGTTAGGATACCCAGGGCTTACTGTAGTTGGGTAGTTGTACTCTGAAGGTGTCATATTGCCCTGATTTTTGTTGATTGTGTTCTTTCGAGGGCCTGTAGCCATCTGGATGGCTTTGGTCTCTGTATGTTCCTGTTGTAGTAGGTATTTAGAAGGGGTTAACCTTGATGGTCCCAGTGTGGCAGGCCTCTGATGGGTATCCTTTGGCTGTATGGTTCAGGGTCTATAGGTCTGTATGGTTTAGTAGTCTTGGGTCTGATGAAGGTAGACAGAGAGGTGGCAGGTGAATGGAGGCTCTCCAGTGATAAAAGAATGCTCAGAGCAGCTGGGGCTGCCCCAAAGGACTCTGCAAGATGGTTGGGGGAAAGGAAGCTAACCTGTATGGTTCAGGCTCCACAAGTCTGATGAAGGTGAACAGAGAGGTGGCAGGGGAATCTGTTTGGAGATTTTTAATTATTGCTTCTATTTCACTTGGGTTATAGGTATTTTTAAATTGCTTATTTTGTCCTGACTTAATTTTGGTAGTTCATTTATATTAAAAAATTCATGCATTTCTTTTAGATTCTTCAGTTGGGTAGAATACAGATTTTTTAAATTGTCCTTGTGGTTGTCTGATTTCCTTGGTGTCTGGTGTTATGTTTTCCTTTTTATCTCAAATTTTATTCCATTGGATCTTCTCTCTTTGTCTTTTAGTTGATTTGGGTGTGGGCTTGTCATTCTTCTTGATTTTTCACAAAGAATCAACTGTTTAATTGATTCTTTGTATGATTCTGTTATTTGTTTCTATTTCATTGATTTCAGCTCTGTGTTTATTTCTTTCCATCTATTTTTTTTTGAGGTATTCTTTCTCCCTGTTCCAGAGCTTTCAGGTGTGTTGGTAAGTTACTAATATGAAAACTCTTTGCTCTTATGTAAGTGTGAAAACATTCTTGCCATGCAGCTGAAGAATAGACTTTGAATTTTTCAGATTTTTTTTTCTGCATCTATTGTGATGATGCATCTATTGTGAAAAATTTGTTAATGGTAAATTTTTTGGTTTTTAAGTACAGATTTACCCTATGTTACATCTTCATCTCATATTAGTAATCCTTTTAATGTTGTTTAATTTGATCTGCTAAACTTTATTTGTAATTTTTGTAGCTATGATTATGAGGGGGCTGCAGTCTGATTTATAATGACCTTTCTTTGCATGGGTATTGATAACACTGTTTTCCTTTTATGGAATCGCTTATGTAGAATTATTATCATTTTCTCTATATTCTAAATGTTTTGTAGAATGTATGAGTAAAGCCAGGAGGCTGGTAGTTCTCATTTTGAAAAAGTTTGTAATCATAGATTTGAAGCCTCTGGAACATACTTGGCCAGTCAAGTGATCCTGAACAGCACTGAGATTGAGTCTTTGAAGGAATTTGTATAATACGTTAGTGTAAAGCTGCCTGGGATATTCTTATATGTGTTGACTCCATAGTGTTTTCTGTCTTTCTCATTCTTGATTAATTGTTAGTCTATTCCTTCCCCCCCCACCCCCCAGATCATTGTAATTTGATGTTTGTCATCTGTATTGATCTTAAATATTAGAGTTTGGTTTTGTGTGATGTTTTCACAAGTTTTCATTTATAGCTCTTTTTTCCTGTCATGTAAGAGCAGGTTAATTGGTATTTTTTAAAAATCGCTTTTTATCTACACATTTGTTAGAAACTGCACTCCAAATTTTGAATTCTGCTTTATTCCCTGGCAAGTACTATGTAATGAGACATTCCTGTGCTTCTGGGTTGCAGCTCCTGGTCGGCCACATGGTCATAAGGATACACAGCTGATGCTCTGTAGTACAGAGTGCTGTGTGGCTAAGTGATGGTGCCCAACAGGTTAAGTTTGTTTCGTGCATTTCAACTTTCTTTTTCCTTGAGTAAAATGCTCACCATTACATGGTGGAGCTGATTTGCATGTGTTCTATCAGACTTGGTATATAGCTGTGCTTCGAGCCAACGAGCTCCTGCACTTTGAAGAAGTTACTTGTTTCCTATGGAAACATTCATTTTCATCCATATTTTTTTGTTCCTTTGTTAATATATGTCTGCATATCTCAGGATGTCCTTAAGATTGTCTCTTAACCAAGGGTTTTAGGCTTTGATAACGATATTTCTTTTCTTTTTCTTTTTTTTTTAAGAACCAATAACGAGTTTATTGTTACATTATTAAGATAACCAAAGAAGTAAGTAGAATAATAACAAAATCAGCTAAAGTTAATGTATTTCAACCGGTTCCATACCCACCAGTGTTTTCCAAATTTAACTTTATAAGATAATTGTAGATTTACATCATTTTTTAAAAAAAAAATAATAAAAGATATAATGGATTTTCTACTCAATTGCAAGGTGTAGAAATTAGAAGTGTAATTTTTTTTTTTTTTAAAAAGATAACGATATTTCTTGTTGCAGTTCTCTTCATCTTTCATGTGTATGTGTTCATTTGGCTACTTGGATCCATTCTCTCAAAATTGGAATTTTTTTCAATTATCTCTTCAAATATTTTTCTCCTTCCCTTTTCAGATACATCTTTTACACCTAATGTTAGATGCACTCTTTCTGTGAGTGTGTACACACATGTCCATCCATTTGTGTGTGTGTGTGTGTTACAACTGATTGAACTCAAGACCTCACAATCCTAGGCAAGCGCCCTACCACTGAGGAACAGGCTCCCACCTTTTATTTCTTTATATAAATGTTGAGGCGGTGTTGTAAGAGACTTAGGCCAGTCTGGTGCTCATTCTGTAGCCTTTGAGCCTGTGGTCCCTCTGTGCCTGCCCAGCAGCTAGAACTATAGACCTAGGTTCCAAGTTCTGATCTGTTAATTTTCAATTATTTTATCTAGGTTCTATTTCTACATTTTAAACCTTTTCCTCTCTGAAAAGTCTAATTTGTTCTTAGTGTTTCTAATGTTTTTCTGTGTATGCATTAATCTCAGTTTCATCTATGGAAATAGGATTTGAGTTGCTAAAAATATAACTTCTCTGTCTCTATATTTTTTGAACATATGAGTGAATTTTTACATTTATGTCAGTTTCAATTGATTTAGTCTCACTGTGCATTGTATTTTCCTGCCAGGTTAGATGTCTAGGTTTGGTTTCGTTTTGTGTCTTTGAGATAGGGTCTGTGTGGACTACACAGGTGCTGAACTCAGAGATCTACCTATCTCTGCCTCTTAAGTGCTAGGACTAAAGATTTGCACTACTAGATGGCTAGTGTGTTAGGTAGTTTTATGTCAACATGATACAAGCTAAAGTCATATGAGAGGAGGGAGCCTCAATTTAAAAAATGCTTCTATTAGATGGGGCTGTAGGCAAGCCTGCAGGGTATTTTCTTAGATAGTGATTGATGTGGGAGGGCCCAGCCCATTGTGGGTGATACCATCCCTGGACTGGTGGTCCTGGGTTCTATGAGAAAGCAGGCTGAGTAAGCCACGAGGAGCAACCCAGTAAGCAGCACCCTCCATGGCCCCTGATCAGTTCCTGCCTTCAGGTTCCTGCCATGTTTCATTTCCTGTTCTGACTTCCTTTAGTGATGAACTGTGCTGTGGAAGTGTAAGTCAAATAAACCCTTTCCTTCACAACTCATGGTATTTCATCCTAACAAAGACAGCTAGTAATTTTTTATTAGGTCTCAAGTGCAGTTCTTTATTTGTAGGGTGCTGGATACTTTTGAAGAGCTTCTGTTGTCTTGTCTTGTTTTTCTTTCCCTCCCTCCCTAGCTTGTTCTACATCTACCCCCACCCTTTCTTTTTGTTGACAAATGTATCCCTGACTGGTTCTGGCTGGCCTTAAATTTAGAGACTTGCCTACCTGTACTTGATGGCTGGGATTAAAAGTATGCTCTGTCATGCCAGGTTTTTGAGTTTTTCAGTTCTTACAAATGTTCATGCACTTCCTTCTAGTCTGAATGTAAGTTGCTTGGAATCCCTTTGACCTAGTTAGATGTTTTAGGTTTGGTTGGTTTTGTTTCCATGTAGGATGGGGACAGTGAGTTAAGCTTCTGTTGAATATTTCTGAGTACAGAGGCAAGACCTTCCTCTGTGTCTGTTGGGGCCCAGACCCTTGTTCTTCATCTAGTTGGTGGATCTGGTGTTGTCAGGCCTCTGGTTTCCCACTTAGCTCTTGTATCCCTTCTCTCGGCTCAGATGCTCTCCTCATATGTTACGAGGACTTCTAAAATGAGCCCAGATGGGGAGACCTGGTATAACTAGGGATAGCCCCAGATTGTTCAGTTTGTGTTCTGGGGCAGAGGCTGATCAGGGAAGAAACATAGTTGAAGGGATTCCAGTCCAGAGCTGAGGTTTTGCCATGTAGACATACTTAGTAGCCATGTGACCTTGTAAAAGGCAGATCTAGAGTTTGGTATTGGGGAAAGGCACAACTAAGTTTGAGATTTTTGTCAGCTTGAGCCTCTTTGACAAAAGTGTAGACTGGTTGGTTTAAAATGACATATTGATTCTCACATTCTGAAAGCTGAAAGCCAAAATCAAGGTGTTGGCAAGCTTGCTTTCTCCTGAGTCTCTTCCCTTGGCTTTTAGATGGCAACCTCCTTGCCATGTCTTCACATGCCTCTCTGTATGTATGTTTCTTCCTGTAAAGATGGTTCTGTTGGGGGCATCCCCTTTACAATATGATATACCCAAAACTTGGTCTTTAAATAATGCAGTTACATTGTAGGCTAATGCTTCAACATATAGACTTTGGGATGCAATTCCATCAAAAACAGAGAGTAATAAGCACACAAATGTTATTTAAAGCCACAGGGGTCAAGGAAAATGACCATAGGTGAGCATCCTAATAGCAAGTGTAGTCTCTGCAGCTCTCAGGGATCAAGCCAAATAGAGACAGAAAGATAAAAAGAAATGCTCACTTAGTCATGCAGCCTTGCCTTAAAGGATAAGGGAATGTTTCAGGATAGGAGGGTCTTCCTGTATTCATATGCCACTGAAACTCTGGTAAGTAGGTGTGTGCTCAGCAGATGAAGAATGCCTATGGTTTGGAGGGCGATCGTGAGAGGTGAAACCAAAAAGTGTCTAAGACTTGCTTAAGGTGAATGTTTTAATCTAAGAGAAAATGCAGCCACTGAAAAGATGCTAAGAAATGGGAAATAAAACTCTATTTGTGTTTAAAATTATCACACTTCCTGGACATGGTAACCCATACCTGTAATTCTAGTAATGAGGAGGCTACCGGCTGAGAAAAGAGATCACAAGTTCAAAGCCACTCTGGGTTATGTCATAAGGCTCTCCCAGATTAACAACTGCTGTTCATTTGTTCTGTACATACTCATTGGAAAGCAAATATTTTGTCAGTTGCATCGGGTGTTGTTCTTTAGAGACCATCCACCTTCTGTTTTGAGACAAGGTCTCTTCACTGGCCTGGGGATCAGCATCAAGCTAGTCTAGCTGTCCCTGGTACCTCTCTGGTGTTTGCTTGTCCACCTCTGGGGCTGCAGTCAGTTGCCGCCACATCTGGATTTTTAAATATGAAATCTAGGGATCAAACTCAAGGCCTTAGTGAGCCATCTGGTCCCACAACGCCAGTATTCCATACTCCTGACATACAAGACATTCTGTAGTCACCTACT
The DNA here is from genome assembly GCA_019843965.1 of Rhynchomys soricoides. NCBI lineage: Eukaryota > Metazoa > Chordata > Mammalia > Rodentia > Muridae > Rhynchomys > Rhynchomys soricoides. The sequence continues at coordinate 1,991,137 of JADRCH010000143.1, read as the reverse complement.
TTACCAACTCCTGACATACAAGACATTCTATAGTCTCCACTTTACCAACTTCTAGAGCAATAGATGCAAGGATGTTGAAATTTTCCAAACTAAGTTAATAATTCATAACTTTTTTTGTGATTTGGGTTCATTGTATAACACATAACTTAGTATTCATTGTACAGATTCATAGTCTATACAGAAATGGCTAAGTGAGCATAAGATACTATCTTCTCTTTGTTTGAATTATTCTTTTTACTATACTTAATTACAGGACTATTTCCTGATGTGGGTGGAGGTTATTTCTTGCCAAGACTTCAAGGAAAACTGGGTTACTTCCTTGCACTGACAGGATTCAGACTAAAAGGAAGAGATGTGCACAGAGCGGGAATTGCCACACACTTTGTAGATTCAGAAAAGGTAATTGCTGGATGTTTGCTAGGAGAGGTTGAGATGATCACAGGTTTTTGGTAAGTATGGGTGTGAATGCTAAAATTATTGCTTTAGCTGTGTGACCTTGGAGAAAGTACTTAGCCCCCACCCCCACCCTACCTTCCCTTTCCTCCGCCACACTGGCCAAGCTGAACAGAAACTCAAGATCCGCCTGCCCTCACCTTTCCAGCTGAGAACATTAGTGTATGTTCCTGTCACCATGCTGGGCTAGGTGCCTAAGCTTTCTGTCTTTCAGCTTCCACAAGCTGAATAGAACTAATGCTACCCGAGCTGGTACACAGTGGATGTTTCTAAACATACACTGTTGGTTTAACAACAAACTAGCGGCCAACTTAAAAAAAAAAATCTGGTAGATAAAGCTAAAATTTTATAGTAAAATGATGAGGTTTTTTTAATCTTGAGGAAAGAATGTTCTAGAATAAAGGAAGGAATGTTATAAAATGATATTTGGAAATGTCTATTATATGGTTAGATTAATAACTGACATGTAATATGAGTTTAGATAGTTTCATTATGTAGTCTGGCCTGATCTTGAACTCCTGATCCTCCTGTCTTAGTCTCCTACGTGCTAGGATTGCAGACATGTATTCCAAATAATTAACATTTTCAACACAGCTCTGTGAGAGAGTGTGTGTAAGTCTCTCTCTCTCTCTCTCTCTCTCTCTCTCTCTCTCTCTCTCTGTGTGTGTGTGTGCGCGCGTGCTTAGAATGGCTAAACCTTTTATCAAAATTTCTTACACTATATAAGGTGGCCCATTATGTCCACCTGCCCACTTCCTAGGATTTTCCTGTGCAGGGCATTGATACCAGAGACTGCACTGACCATTGCTCTGTTGCATGTTACTGTTCTCTAATCTGACCCATCCTCTCTGGCCTACCAGCCATTGGTGTAGTTAAAAAGCATATGAATGTTTTTATTTATTTATTTTTTTTATTTATTTTGCTCAGTTCTCTTTATCTACTTTATATTTAGAAGGTAAAAATTTTCTGCTTAGTAAACCTTTGTGTTTTCTCACACTATATATTCTACAGAATATATGGAGGTTACCCCAGCCATGGTTGTGAGCCTTCCATCACAGTTGGAGTTTCGGCTCTTGCTCCATGTTGTAGGTGTTTGTGGTCTCATTGAGTGGGCATCTATCATGTCATTCCACTGTCCTCTCTGAAAGGAACAGTGGTGATTTTGTAATGGAATTTAGTCAAAGGCAGGAGAAAACTGGTTCACAGCCTGTGCCTTGCTCTGTCAGCTTGCCCAGGGATATTACCAGCAGCAGTTATGCATCCATTCTCAAGGCCAACAAAAAAACCAGAAGATAGTTGGGTGTGTACAAAACAATGGCTTGATTGAAACAGAGAATTACCTGTTTGAAAGAGCCATAGGTTTTTCCTACAGGTTGCAGTTTGGCCTTCCAGTGAGTGTTGCCAGAGGGGCATTCAATTGAAATACTGGCACCAGAGTAAATTGCTCACTTGGATAGGAAAAATAATGGCTTTGTTTTGGAAGCAATAGAAAGTCCTCTATGGTTGTAGGATCATGTGTACACATTACACAGAGATGGCTGTGGGCTTTGTGCCCTTTCTTAGTTAAGATTTCCATTGGTGTGAAGAGACACCATGACCACAGAAACAGTTATAAAGAAAACATTTAGCTGGGGCTGGCTTGTAGGTTCAGAGGTTTAGTCAATTATTGTCATGACAGGAAGCATGGTGTCACGCAAGCAGATATGGTGCTAGAGAAGAAGCCAAGAGCTCTACATCTGGATTGGCAGGCAGCACGAAGAAAAAAGAGACACTGGGCCTGGCTTGAGCATTTGAAACCTAGAAGTCCACCTACAGTGACAGACTTCCTCCAACAAGGCCACACCTCCTAATACTGCCACTCCATGGTTACTGAGTATTCAGATCTATGAGACTATGGGGACCCTTCCTATTCAAACCACCCCAGCCCCACACAAGTCATCTGACAGTGCTACTTAAAGTTAGTTTACAATGAAGTGTATACATAGGATCTTTCAAAGGCTTGGCACCTGCAATGTCTCAGTTTTGAAAGAGGGATGCTAAGCTGGTCCCACACCACAAGAACTCCTTCATTTCCCATCTTGTTCATCCTTCAGAGGTAGCATTTGTTGTGTGGCAATGTGTACATAGCTGAAGTCCAAGTTTCTTTTAGGGTTCATGTGGAAAGAGCCTGGATTCTAAGATAAGGATCTTGGGAGGGTTAAAGCTTTCTGTGCTTCTGTGGAGTTCCATGTCTTGTTTCCTTTCCCTTTAGTTGCATGTGTTGGAGGAGGAGTTGTTAGCCTTGAAGTCACCTTCAGCTGAGAATGTTGCAGGTGTCTTAGAAAGCTATCAAGCCAAGGTAAGTAGGTTTTGAGTCACTGGGAACATAGAGTATTTAAACAGTGAGCAGTGGTAAGTACTGGTTTGTGGATATAGAAGGCATATTGAGGATCATTTAGTTTAAGGCTTGGTGAGAGTACCTGAGCTTCAGTGTTGAGGCAGCCATCTCCTCCTGTGCAACTGTACAGCTTCTCTTTTGAACTTCAGTGCTTGGCCTTGGAAGGAGCTTTTGAAAAGGCTTTTGCAATGCTCTGTGGCATTTCTGTGACAGGCTCAATGTTCAGACTATTTGTGGAGCCGCTAAAATGAAACACCAATAATAAAATCTGCTGCAATGTTTAATTTCTTACTTATGTTACCTAAGTTTTCTTATAAAGGCCAAAAGTAGGGGCAGGGGAGGTAGTAACTCAGTCAGTAAAGTGCTTGCTGCACAAGCATGTCAGGACCTTGATTTGATGCCCAATATCCACTTGTGAGTCCTTTTTGTAAAGCTAGATATGGTACACTTGTACACACACACACACACACACACACACACAGAGACAGAGAGAGAGAGAGAGGGGTGCCAAGAATCCTTAAAAATCACAATCAAATGCATAGTTCTTCCTAAAATTTCACTGAAATTATAGTAAAAGGAGAAAAAAGGAATAGATTGATGAAGTGATATAAAATGAAAGGAAACAAAGTCCAAGTGAGATATCAGTATAATGGCAGCTTCAAAGAAGAAGGCTCTTAGATGTAAGATTGTAACATCATGATCCTTCAGTGTGGGAAGCTAGCTGGAGCAAGCTGAGTCCTGAATCTCTGAAGACCTTCACAGTGGGTGGGGCATAGCACAGGGTGGAGTGCTTGTTCAGCACTGCAAGAGCAGGGGATATAGTAGGGGAAAGGAAGAGGTGTTAGAGAGACACAGAGGCAGGACAGAGACAGGGACACTGGTGTGGAGCAGTGAAAAAAATCAGAATTTTTTTACAAGATCTAATAAGTACAGTTAAGCCTCCAGAGGTCTATAAAGTCTAGCCAAGGGGCAGGGATGGGTGGGTGCTGTTCAGAAGAGAGACTGCATGCTAGGTGAGAGACTGCAGCCCCTTTGAGCTACAGGCTTGCAGAACCAATGTCTGCTCTCCTCTTCCCAAGCACTGGCACTCAGGAAGTTCTCACAACACTTGGAGGTTCTTGCCTGACCATGGAATTCACCATTAGTTGACAGCTGTGGTAGACGTGTCATAAAATTTCCTAAAGATAAACCATTCAGAGTGCTAGGCTCAGAGTGCATTCAGAGTATAGGAAAGGAGAAGCACTTGGGGGTACGCAGGCTTTAAAGCCGTAGTTGGTTGGAGTTCAGTGTTTAAAAGCTGTATAGTAGGAGTGCTTTGTATGATGCTGTTAGTAAAAATACTGCACCCAAACTCAGACCCAGTTGCCCATTGCTGTGATCCAGCCTCATCTGCCAACAAAGTATGTCCTGTAAGAATGACTTTATAAGAAGGTTCCTGGGTTATACCATGTAAGACATAGCTTAAGAGAACTAGAAATATAAACAGATGAGAGCTCAGGTTGAGAGGTGGAACAGCCATAAAGGCTGAATACCGAATACTGTAGTCCTCTGGCACTTCTGACGTCCATTTCTCTCCCTGGAGGTAGAGCTGCAGGGATGCCTGCCATGCAGTGGGGATTTCTAGCATTAGTAAAGATTTGACAAAGTGTTCTCAGGTCTCAGGTCTGAGACTCATATTCTTAGATTCACAGAAAGAGTTAGGTGATAAAAAAATCACTAAAAGAACTTTTGCCTTTGGGACTTTCAAGAGCTTGTCTGTAGTTGTACATATTTTCTGAATTTTGAACATATGGTAGCAGTTATTTATATGAGTGTTAAATATAATTTAAATAAAAGTGATAATCTGTCACAAAGTGTATCATTAAACATGAAGAACTTTTAAAGGGTTTTTAAATTTTTTGAGTCACTTCAAATTATTTCTTTTCAAACAGTCCAAGATGGATCAAGAGAAATCTCTCCTATTTGAGGAACACATGGACAAAATAAACAGGTACTTAACAGAAGGTCCTGGCTGTGCTGCCCCTTTGGGAGAGCTTTATTGACTCCATTTGTTCCCTTAGGATTATACTGTATTTGCCTCAATCCTCAGCTTGAGATGGGTGGTAATCATGCTTTCCTTTTCATTTACCTGTGAAAGTAGCATCCTGCTTACTCTTCCAGGAGGAAATAAGCATTGCATGCTTACTCCTTTTAATGCAAAATACCTCTTTTTAAAGTCAGGAAGAAAGGCCTGAGGTTAATAATTGAATTAACTTCCTTTTACCTTCACTGATCTTCCCAGGAGGTATTATTAAGCCGTTAGCAAAAGGCTTTGTGCTGTGATCTGAGAACCTACCTACTGGCCTAAGGGAAGAACAGGAGGAAATGGACATGACTGGGAGACTGTGCTGTCCTCTCTGTTTTGAAGCTCCAGGCTTCTGTAGTGTAGACACGTAAATATAAATATCAGCAATGCATGAAAGCAAGCCAGAAGCCAAGAACAGATCTTATTTTGCACTAGTAGTGATAGATGGCAGATGCCCTCACCCAGGAAGTGGTGTGCCTTTCCCCCCTTGCAAAGCACATTGAAAAGTTTTATTGAAGTGGGGCTTGGGGAAAGACAGTGCTCAGGCTCACTGGTGACTTGGAAATAGGAAATCACTTGTCAGTGGTAAAATTGTGTTTCTTTCTAGTTGTTTTTCAGCCAATACTGTGGAACAGATTATTGAAAACTTACGGCAAGATGGTTCACCTTTTGCCATAGAACAGATGAAGGTAATGCATGGATCTCTTCTGTCCCAACTGACTATGGACACCTTGGGACAGGGAAGCCTGTCTGAGGGTTGTCAGTAGTCCATGGCGGCATTCTAATAAGCCTTTGAGAGCATGTCTCCTAAAGCCTTTGAGAGCATGTCCACCTTGACTGTATACCCTGTAGTAATAAATATTAAAATTCCGGCCCAGGGTTTCTACCATGCCTTTGGTTATTGAGATCCTGAATAAAAACCACACAGCCTTTATATTTTTGGTATGCCTTAAGCAGTACAGTAGCTTCCTCCCCTCCATGCTGTTAGAATCTACTTCCCTATCGATAACTCAAGTTATTACTTACTATGTTTCATCTGGGCTGCTCTTAACTCCAGTTGGGCAGCCCTCAAGGCCATGCCTTTATGGCTCAGCTAACCCATGGTGGCTTGTCCTTTCTCCTCTTCTGCAGGTTCTTCCTTCATTCCATGGTGGCTTCTTCCTTCTCCTTCCCTCCTTGTGGTCCTCTCTCTCCAAGCCTGGGAAACCTCAACCCCACATATGTCTCTTCTGCCCAGCTATTGGCTGTTGGCACCATTATTTACCAATTACAATCAACTGTGAGCAGGGTCATTTTATCTTCCTGCTACTCTCTGGTCTTTGGGACAACCAGTCTTGGAGGGCCCCAAATTAGCATTAGAATACAAGCAACATTAGACCAACCCACTTCAATACCCAAACATCATGTGTACCTGCTGGATTTTGAGGACCATGCAAAGCTGGTTTTATGTCCTTTGGATGTAACAGAGAAGGACATTGGTAGCAGTATTGCATTTCCAAATGCCTCTTTGTATTATGGAAGAAGTATGTAGAAACATTTTTTAGAAGGGTTAGACCACTGAAAAATAGTCACCTAGTGATGATGTATCACAGTGGTGATATAACCAATAAATAATGTTTAGTATGTAAGATGTTTTTTTTTTTTAACCAAATGGTTTAATAAAGAAGAGATCCTGTTTAAGCTAGGAAGTCTCCATTTTCTGTCATTGCTGAATTTTAAGTAGTGTTTCTTAGGGTTAGCAACACTTTGGACTTCCTATACATAACTGATAACATTGGAAAGAAACCCATTTTGGGATAAGTGTTACATGCCCTGGGGCTTGATTTCCTTGGATCTACCATAGGATTGATTATGAAATGAAGTATTTCAGAATTCTAGGCAGAGGAAAAGCAAGGTATGTTTCTTTATACTTAAAGGTGTTTTAGCTTGTCTTCATATATAGATTAATCCACATTGTGCTGCAAAGCTGTCAGTTGGGTGTTAATTTCTGATACAGTAAATAAAACATTCCATTATATGATATATCATACTAACTTTTCCTGCTGTTCATATCTGGGGTTATTTGCAGGTTCTTACTGTAAGAATTAGTGTGGCCATGAATGTTTCTATATATGCTTTATGATAACACAGATTCATATATTTGTTGGGTATTTACCCATAAATAGCATTACAAAATCTAACTACCTTCTGTGTACACATATTTATTATTCTAAACACTCTTCCAATATAGTTGTTTCTGATGACATTTGGGCAGTGGTTGGCTCCACATTCTTAGCAATAGATGATACCATTTCTTTTTCATTTTGGTCATTTTTGATACTTAAAATAATATTGCATTATGATTTTGATTTGCAATTCAGTGGTAATTAATGCAGTCAAATGGTGTTTGATATGTTTTTTGACCATATGGGTATTTTTTCATGTGAAGTACCTGTTAATGTTTACCATATTATTGATGTTTAAACAGACTTAGTATAAGTCCTTCAGATGGCATATTCATTGCATACATCTTTGTTTATCATCTACTGTGTCTTTTTCTTCCTGATGCCACATGAAGAACAAAAAATTTAATAGTAATCAAGGTTGTCTTTCCCCTCCCTTTATTTTTTGTTCTTTTTTTAAATTTTTTTTTATTATTTTTTTTATTTTCATATTTTATTTACATTTCAAATGTTTCAAATCTCCCCTTTGGAACCTCCCCATTCCCTCCACCTTCCCCCTGCCAATATGGGGATATTCTCCAACCCACCCTCCCACCCACTCTCCTCCCTCCTCCTTGTCATTCTCCTATACTGGGGGATCTAACACACTCAGGCCCAAGGGCCTCTCCTCCCCCTGACGGATAACAAGACCCTCCTCTGCTGCATTTGTGGCCAGCACCATGGGTCTCTCCATGTGTATTCTTTAGTTGGTGGATCAGTCTCCAGAAGTATTGGGAGGGTCAGGCCAGTTGCCACTGTTGCTACCTCCCTGGGGCTGCACACTCCCTTAGCTCCTTCAGTCCTTTCTCCAAGCCCTCCATTTGGGACGTCACACTCAGAACTACTGTTGCTGCGAAGTGACTCTTGGGTATTTCAAACTTTGGGCTAATAACCTCTTAACAGTGAGTGCATACCATGTTCATTCTTTTGTGACTGTGTTACCTTGCTCAGGATGATATTTTCAAGATCCATCCATTTGTCTACGAATTTCATGAAGTCATTGTTTTTAATAGCTGAGTAGTATTCCATTGTGTAAATGTACCACATTTTCTGTATCCATTCCTCTGTGGAGGGACATCTGGGTTGTTTCCAGCTTCTGGCTATTATAAATATGGCTGCTATGAACATAGTGGAACATGTGTCTTTATTTTTTGTTCTTTTAGGCCCTTTAAAAATTATTGGATATATCTGAAAACTTTCAGATAATAAAATATGTTGTATATACCAAGGCATCAGGACCCTTGATACCTTCCAAAGAGAAAAGTCAATGTTATGTTTTATGTTTAGTCTCCAAGTACTCCTGTCAGTTGGTGAACCATAGCAGGACTCACAAGACTTACATGTAATGAAAACAAGCAAAAGGCTGTACATGGAATGAGGGCTGGGGAAATCCAGACTCGGTTGAAGTCACCCAGTAGTATCTTCCTATTGCCTCAGCACACGTCAATGAGACACAGTATAGATTCCGTGACAACACTGTCACTGGGGGCTAGGCATGCGGTCATGCTGCACCTGGCACACACCACCATTCCAGTCTCCTTATAGGAAAGCTCATGTGGATTCTTCAGTACATGCAATGTGCCCTTTCATTTATTTATGTCTATATTAATTTCAGTGATAGTGCAATTTTCTTTATAGAGAATTGCATTTGTATATTTTTTTATTGGATTTATCACTAGATAGTGATAGTTTTGATTGATGCCTTTGAAATCATTTAAAATTAATCTTTTGTTTGTTGAGATATAGAAGTAAAATTGAATCCAAAATTTATATATAGACTTTGTACCTTGTATCTAGAACTTGTCTAAACTCATTAAGGAAATATTTTTATTTTGCAGATTACTTTGAATTTTTGTGTACTTAATTTTATCTTCACTTCTATCTCCTTCCCTGCAATTCTTTCCATTTTTCTCCGTGCCCCTCCCCCCCATATCTTCTTACATTGGCTTATACCACCAGCACTACTTGGTGGAAATGGTAAGAGCTATTCATGTCATCATCTTCCTATCCTGGCAAAAGCTTTTAAGAACCTTGAAGTTGCTATTACCGCAGGTATCTTGTGGACATTCTTTATCAATATTTCCTTGTTGCCTACAAGGAATTTTTATTGTTCTGAGTATTATTTATCATTTTTCTGCAGCTGTTGAGATGATCATATTATTTTGGCCTTTTCTCTGTTAGTATGGTTTACTATAAGAGTTCTGTTTCACCCGGGTGTTTGGGTTAAAATCAAGACTGTGTGTGTACTAGGCAAGGATTCTTACAGTGAGCTCTAACCCAAAGTCTGTATGAATTATTTTTTTCTGTGATCCAAGGAATGAATGTCTGCTTACTCCCAAGATGCAACAGTATTTATCTATTCTTTCTTCTGAAAGCATTTTTGTTGTTGCCTGTTTTGGTTTGAATGAAAATGGCCCCTGTAGGCTCATATATTTGAATGCTTGGTCCCTAGTAGGTGAAACTGTTTGAGAAGGATTAGGAGGTGTGCCCTTGTTGGAGAAAGTGTGTCACTTGGTGTGGCCTTTGAGATTTTAAAAGTCCACGGCATTCCCAGCTAACTCTGTCTGCCTCATACTTGTGGATCAAGTACAAACTTTTAACCATAGCCCTAGCACACTGCCTGCTTGCCTGCTAGTTATAATGTGATATATGTGTACTACTGATTCTGATTTGCTGGTATTTGCTTAGGGTTTTTGCACTGTCTGTGAGATTGAAACAAGGAGATTTGTTGCTTGTTGGAAAGAGGAGTGTTCAGTGGTGGAGGGGGATTAAGATGATAGCAGATAGATTATAATCAAGTAATACACATGCAAAACTGAAAAACCAATAATATTCAACAAGAAAAACATGGAATTTGGAATGGAAATTCTTTGAACTCAGTTTAAATCTTTTAGCCATTCAGTCAACAATCAACCTGAAAACTATATGTACAGTTATAGAGGAGATTGCAGTTATGTGATGACCTCATGTATGAGCCAGGTAGTCACAGTCACAGTGTGACTTTGAACACTAGCAATAGGATCTTTAAATTCAAAACAAGTTGCTTGGCAGTGTAGTTGAAGGGTCAATATGGCAGTCTTATTAATGTACATTTTGCTTAAGTGTAATCTCTACTTAGCTTATGTTAGACAAACAAAAATGTAGGTTTATTTGATTACTATAAATTTATTCCATTTGTGGGATGACTTGAATTACTTTTGTAGTGGGTTAGAACACTTACTTCCTGCTTTGGCAGGGCTAAACTGAGGCATTGGGATGACCTGAATTACTTTTGTAGTGGGTTGGAACACTTACTTCCTGCTTTGGCAGAGCTAAACTGAGGCATTATTTTAGTGTTTGGAACATAAAAGAAGTTCTATGGTCCAGGTTCTAATATGGCTTATGTAGAAACTTAAGATAGCTTGTTCTGTACAGCAAAGAAGCAGTTGGGTTACAAGGAATGTTTTTTCTTCAAAGGTAATTAATAAAATGTCTCCGACATCACTAAAGATCACACTAAGGCAGCTCATGGAGGGCTCTTCAAAGACCTTGCAAGAAGTACTGACCATGGAATATCGGTTAACTCAAGCATGTATGGTAAGAATTTTATATAGGATATTGTTATTTTCTAGTTGGGAAATTCATTGTAGAACATGTAAAATTCAGAATAGAATAATAAACAAATAGAAGGCAGATTATCAAGGCTTGAAGAAAAGGTAGAATTGGGTCACTTAGACATAGAAAATGTTCAGTCTTCAAAAAAATCATGAAGAACATCAGGACCTATGGGCCAAATTTATAAATTAATTACAGGCATCAGAAAAGAAGAAAGCAGATGAAAGGTATAGAAAGTATGTTCAATAAAATCACAGAAGAAATATTTCCAAGTCTAGGGAGATACCATCTAGGTGAGAGAGGCATACAGACCAGAAATATGACCAAGAAAGAAATTTCCCACATCATATACCAGTCAAAGCACTAAAGGGACAGAACAGTTGAAAGGATAGTGAGAGCTACAAGAGAGAAGGACCAGTCACAGGGAAGGGTGGGTTATTAGAATAACGGCTTAATTTGCAGTGTAGACTTTAAAAATCAGACAGTCTTGGACCAATGATAGACCACAGGTGTCAACCCAGATTGCTTTACCAGCAAAACATCTTGCATAATTGAGGCCAAAAAAAAAAAAAAAAAAAGCTATACAATAAAAGCAGGTGAAAGTAACTCATGGCCACCAAGTCAAAACTTCAGAGGGAACTGGGAGGACTACCTCAGACTGAAGAGAAAGATGGAAACTGGAAGGACTACCTCAGACTGAAGAGAAAGATAAGCATAGCCAGGAGGTGGCAGGGAAACGTTAATGTTACATCAGTGATTACTCAAAGGGGGATGAAGAAAGCACCACAAAATCGCAATATGACAGGAATCAGTACACACATGTCAGCAATAGCTAGGTATCAGTGATCTCAGCTCCCCAGTCAAAGACACAGCAGACTCTGCTTAAAACAGGACCAAAATGCTGCTTTCAAGAAATATACATCACCAGTAGAAGTAGAGATGTTAGAGTGAAAGAGCAAAGAGCTCCTGCAGCCATTCATCCCACAAACAGGAAACAACAGACTTTTGAGACTTCAAATTAAAACTAATCAGAAGCTACAAAGAAGGTCACATCATACTGATAAGGGAACAATCCATTGAGAAGACATTATAGCTTTAAACACACATACAACAAGTTTGCTGCACCTAGTTTCACAAAACAAATGCTACTAGACTTTAAGCCAACTACCCCTAACACATTAGTAGTAAGTGACTTTATTACCCCACCTTCACCAAAGGACATATCACCTAAAAAATAAACCAAAAATTATTGCGTCTAAACAATATCAAATGGGCCTGCTATCTGCAGAATATTGAACCCACACTCTAGAGAGAACACATTCTTTTCAGAAGCCTATGGAATTTTTCCCCAAGTAGGCCATATCTTGTGATCCAATGCAAGTTTCAACAAATAAAAGAAAATTGAAGTAATTCCATATGCTTTTTCTAACTACAATGGAATAAAACTAATAATCAACTATGATAGAAAATATACAAGGTCTTGGAAACTAAACTGCACACTATTGAGTGATGATTGGATCACGAAGGAAATAAATTACAAAAATTGTATGAGAATAAAAATATAACATGCCCAAGTCCATGAGAAACAAGGTAACACTAAGAGGACCCGTTATAATAAGTGAGTTTGGGCAAGCCCTTCCAAAGTGGCAGAGGCGGCCATTAGAGCCATAAATTGGAGGTACGATGAAGCAGATGGGCTGTGAAGAAATGACAATATTACACATATACAGCTATTCTTTTCAAAAAAGAAACAGAACTAGAGACTATGAGGTTCATTTGTAAGATGGGAAATATTAGACCAGGGTCATGAAGGATGGAATTATCCAATGAGATACAAGACTGTAGGTGAACTAACAACAGCATTCACTGAGCACTTAGTGTACCGCTGCACCCTTCTGACACAGGTTAAAATCATCCCATTATGAACTGATGTGGCCACTTCATAAAGGAAAATAGATGCCAAGGTAACACGGTCGCTGTGCAGTACGTAATTCCAGGCATTTGAACTGCATGTACTCAGCCACTTAGTCCTGCAGCTTCCAGAGATGGTACTAGGAGAGAGCTGTAGAACCCCTTCTCAAGAAAAGCTCTTGGGAGGGCGAAGGAGGTATGGACTGGGATGTAGGCATGACTGGACCTCAAAAGGAAGGTGTCCCTCCCTCTAGTCTTGAAAAGGAGAAGAGACTAAAGGCTACATCAGCTGCAGGGATCTTGATGCAAAAACAGCATGTCAGAAATGTTCTTCTGGGCTGGAGAGATGGCTCAGTGGTTAAGAGCACTGACTGTTCTTCCAGAGGTCCTGAGTTCAATTCCCAGCAACCACATGGTGACTCACAGCCATCTATAATGGGATCAAATGCCCTCTCTGGTGTGTCTGAAGACAGTGTACTCCTATACATAAAATAAATAAATAAATCTTTAAAAAGAAAGAAAGGTTCTCCTTTGCTAATGGAGGCTAAGTCCTTACCTGAATGTAATAGAAGCAGAGAATGAGTGGGAATAGAAGTTGAGAAAGTTGAAATAGTTGATCATTACCTTGAGAATGGGAAAGGCATCATGGTCCATGGGCAGTTTTCTGTGCCTTTTTGAGACTTATGATTATAAATCATGAATTTTAAATGAAAATATTCACACTCCTAGATTTTCCAATAGGAAACCAAGGATGCAAGTAGTGTAGGGAATTTTCTAGAATAGTATAAAGGTTTGAAGGTTGGGGATATTTTCCAGAGCAAGTGGCCATCTCAGTGGCTTCAAGAGCCTGGCTGGAAAAAGAACAATATAAAGGCAACACGGGTAGGGAGACTCACAGGATGCCCCGACCTAAGGAGGAGCAAAGATGTGCTCGGTGGTCTTGCTAGAGCCAGTGAAGTTGGAGGTGGTCTACAGTGAGCTATCTGGAGGGGTCTAGAGCACTGTCACAGGGGTGAAAGGCCAAGGTGGGCGGAGGAGAGAGCACAGGAACAAGGGCCCCACCCTTACTCCATCCACTCTGACTTTCTTTCAGGAAGGTCATGACTTTCATGAAGGTGTTAGAGCTGGTAAGTGACCAGTGTTTGTACTTCTTGACTGTCGGGAGGCAGATTTGTGTACATTCTCAGTTCGGTGGATGTTTTGGTACAAATTACACTTTTATAATGATTGTTCTCTCTCTCTCTCTCTCTCTCTCTCTCTCTGTGTGTGTGTGTGTGTGTGTCTGTGTCTGTAACATATGGGAAGCTGTCTCTAAACCTATGTTTCACATTCATGTCTCGGCACTCTTTTCTGATGTATGTGTATCTGACCCTGTCCTATGCAAAGCTACTGCTCTCTGAGGTGTGTGTCAGACCTTGCCCTTCTGCTCATGGGATCTTGTAGCTTGTAAACATGCCCTGCTGTTTTTAAAAGGTGTTTTAAAAATCAATTCTGAACCAGAAAGCTCTCAGTTGTTCCTCCTTCCTTTGTACTGTTCTGGTGTGACTGGGCAGTGTCTGAACCCACTCCCCACCTCCTTGATGTGTAGGCAGTTAGCATCCCTGGGCGAGTACAAGGGACATTATATTTTACATTTTTGCTCATCTTGAGGCAGCAATTTAGAAAAAGCCTATGTTGTTTTTCTCTAACAAGTTTGTAACCATTCCTTTTGTAAATAGTTATTATGCTTATGAAGAGCTATGGCTCCTTATAAAAAACTAGTTCTTTTCTGCATAAATTTCCCATGTCTCTTCCTGCCTCTGCCTCCCAACCTGACCAGCTTTCTTGTTTTTATTAATCATTTTAATAGAGTACAGTGCGTGTGCGTTTGTGCATTTGTGTTTGCGTGTATGGGGGTTACTGCTAAGTCCAGAAATTTTTCTCTTAGTAAAAGATTATGTTTTCTATACTCTGAGATTTAGTAAATTCCTATTGTGACTGTAGAATTCTCTTAATTCATAGCATGATGCGTCAGTGAGCATAAGGTGCAGTCACTTTGGAAGACTCATGGGCTGAGTCCAAGAGGGTGGCTGTTTGATTATACCAGTATGCATCTTGTCTACTAATTCCCTCTGGGTTTTCCATGCATGCAGGTCAAAACTGTGGTCCCTGCTCTCAGGAGACTTGTACTGTTTAAGAGTTGTTACTAAAGTATTTGTTAACTATGGCCCTTTTGCAAATACAAAGTATTTTTAGACATTTTAGACAAATATTTTCAGTGACTTTTAAGGACAAAGGAGTTGAAGTCAGTCAACATAAGAATGTTGAATTGAAAAGCAAGTACCTGCGAGGTGTGGTTTCTCACACCTTTAATCCCAGCACTTCGGAGACAGAGCCATATGGATCTCTGAGTTCTAGGCCAGCCAGAGCCACATAATGAAGATACCCTGTCTCCAAAATAAAAACAAAAAGCAGAAACAATAACAACAACAAAACCCCAAAGGAATTGCTTATTAAGCTACTTTTGTTTCTAAAATTGAAAAGCAACTTTTACCATGAGACAAGGTTTTACTGTAAAGGCGAGGCTGGTCAGCTTCCTGAGTGCTGGGATTACCGCCATGCACCACCAGGCCTGGCTCAAACTGCTTTTTTTTTAGTGAGACAAAATGTTGCCTCTTGTTTCAGCATAGACTCTTATTCAGAAAGCAACATCTGTTCTGGGTAAAACTGTTTAGTATTCTTGCTGCAATTTGCTAACTATAAAAAATATGCCAGCAAATTAGATAAAATAATTTAGCAAATTAGGGATATGGTTGTTAAACATCCAGGATGGACTGCTCTCTGGCTACAGAAGATAAAAATGAACTTTGTTAGCAGAGCCAAGGGTTTGAAGCTCTGGCCCTGCTGCCCTGAGCTTCCTGCACGGGCAGCACTTCCCACCTCGCAGGGATGCAGCACAGATTTGCTTGGTGCTCTCTCCTTTTTCCTTTGATAGACTCTCAAGGAGGTAGAAAGTGCCAGCCAGACACTTGAAGGGAAAGAGATTCTGTGAAAAGATGTCTCAGGACTAGTCTGTTGTTGACACTGGCCAAGAAATACAAGCTTTAGGTTGGAAGGTTAGAAATAAGCCATTTCCAGTTTGCTTCAGAATCCCACAGCAGACAAACGTACAGCCTCCCATAGACAGCTGGCTGCATGTCCGTAAGTCCCCAGCTGTCTCAAAACAAAACTAAACAAAAATACTTCTCCAATATCCACATTCAACTGTGTATAAAGCGTTCTGTAGCTAACAAGACATCCTTCTCCTTGGTTCCCAGATTACTGCTCCGAATGTTTAATGCTCCAGACTTAATTTGGTTTTTTTCTAAGTGACTATAGAATGTGTGTATTTCAGGATAGGAGTCTAGCCTAGTGACAGAATGCTTGCCCAGGGTACATGAGGCCCAAGGTTTAATTCCTATATTGCCACTGCCTAAAAGACAAAGCAAGCTCACTCCTCTCCCCCCACCCCCATCCTTCATTAAAGTTATATATGTTAGGCATGGCTGAGATGTGCTACCACAGCAATGCTTTTCTAACTGTTTTCAAGTGTAGATCCACATGTACTTGTGAGGAACAGTATGGAACTCCTGCATAACCTTTATCCAGGCTCTTCAATAGCGTGTGTGCAACTGTAGTGCACTAACACCAGAAAATAGGCATTCTCTTTATTCTTTAAGTGCTTATAGATTGACTCACACTTAGAATCCTCTGGGGATAGATGTGGCTATCCTGAGTGGTGTCTATACTGAAACAGGAGTAGAAGACTTGGTGATTGGCTGATGTGGTCTGGTGGAAGTGGCTATTTTAATTCAGAGCTACCTATACTGGAGGATTTGGGAGAAGGGCAATATCTACATTTAATTATGTATAAAATCTCCTTTCCTCTACCTTAAGTAATTAATTTTCCTCTCAAAACCTGGTCAAAAGCCCGGCCCTTGACTCCCCTCTCACCTACACCAAAACTGTGTGTAGCTGTTTGTAACGTGGGGCTTTCATTTATAGTTTCGTCTGAGGATAGAAGAGGAATGTTTGAGCTGCCAGATTAGTTTACTTGGTTCTATTAAAAGCGTAAACTTTGCAGGGAAAATGTGCTATAGAAAAATATGCCTAGTAAGATACAGTTAGTTCAGTAATTAAATCTGGTAATATCAGAAAAAGATGTGCTAATGTCTCTAACCTTCTTTTGACAGTTCTCATTGACAAAGACCAGACTCCAAGATGGAAACCAGCCAATCTAAAAGATGTTACTGATGAAGATTTGAATAGCTATTTTAAATCTCTGGGAAGCAATGATTTGAAATTCTGAGGTTTATTTTGGAGCAAGGGTCAGTACACCATAGCACAGAGGCCAGGTCTGGCGTCTTGTCCATCTTCATGCAGCCTGCAAGCTGGAAATGGTTTTCTCATTTTTAAAGGATTGGAAAGGAAATGAAAAGACTAATGTTTCATATTACAGTAGTTGCCCAAAGTTTAAGCACCAGTGTTTATAACTTCATGATATGACAGCTGAAGTTCAAACACCAGTGTTTTATGGAACCTTCCTGTGGCGCAGCAGAGCTTGTTGTCTATGACTGCTTGGAGTGGCCATGGTACAGACTTTATGAACCGCAGCACCTCAAGTGTCTAAGTGTCTGCAGTGGTCTTCATCACAAATGGTCTGCCGGTCCTGGGTTTATAAGAAATTCTCAAGAGCTCCAGAGAATCTCAAGTTTATTTCTCATTCACTTTCACTTCTAGTTTATATATTAATTAACCAAATTATGTACAGATTATCAAAAATAAAGACCCTGAAATTTGGAGGGGTATGTTGAGGCCTTATACATTTTCCTTTTTTAAACATATGAGTGTATGAGCAGAACTCATACATCCTCTAATTCTGTATGATTAAAACATCATACAGGTGTAGCAGAATTACTTTGTAAACATGAAAAATCTCATGCAAAAAAGAAAAAGGTTGTATAAAGTTCTGTCTCCAGAATGCTAAATAACTAATCCACAGCCTTTCCCAGTCATTAGAACCTGCTCCCGGCAGAATGAAAATTCTATTCTTGTTATTTGCAGTATTTGCTAACTTAGAAAAAAATGAGGAATTGAGAAACCCCAGTCACTAAGAAAGATATACTCTACTTTTTATAAATTTTATCAAACACTTATAAGTTAAAAGCAGTTTAAATATATAAATATCTTTAGTAATTGGAAGTTGACAGAATTTTTCAAATATTTTTATGTACATGCATATTTTGCCTACATGTGTACATTTGCACCATCTGCCTTCAGAGCCATAAGAGAACACTGGATCCCCTGAATTTGGAGTTAAAGTCGATCATGAGTTGCCATGTGTGTGCAGGGAACTGAACTCAGGTCCTCTGGAAGAGCAGCCAGAGCTCTAAATACTAATCCATCTCTCCAGCCCCTGACAGAACATTTTTTAAGGTATGCAAGAAACATCAGAGAATTCTAGACTGAAGACCTTATATTTCTAAGTCAGAATAATTTCTATATTTGAGTCAGCTAATCATTTATTTTTTAACTTGTTATAATTTCTCCTTTATCCCAGGCTCCTAAAAACTAAGAGAGGTAAGAACAGAACCGAAAGGAGCAGTGGGCTTGTGCCTATATCCCCAATCCTGCACTCCTGGAGGTGGCTCCATCCCAGAGGGTATTGCTTTTGCATGTTCTCAGCTCCTAATCTGCTTGTCATAAAGGGTGCTTCCTCCAAACATTAACAGCATGTCTGAAATAATACCATTGTACTGACCATGCTTGACATTTAGTTCTCAACACTCCTAGATTAGACCTTAATAACCCAAGAGCCTGTCTACATTTTGTACATGTTAGCAATACAGAATAGAATCTTTATGTGAAACATCAGTGGACCACGCCAACAAGTATTTGCTTCAATTAAATGAGGACTGACAGATAATTGCAATTAGACTTTTATTATAGTTACAAAAACCCCAAAACAAACAAACAAAAAACAACAAAACCATTTTCACAAAAATATTTGGGAAAAAAATACTACTTCAGAGTTAACTCCTATAGTGAAGGGAATTTGCCAACAAAACTTAAGTTTTGGGACTAAAGTGACAGCTAATTCTTTAGAGCTAGTGTTTATAGCTCCAAGGAAGAAACACCTGGTTGCTGGATCATTTCACACAGACACTCTATTTGTATAGATATTACAGTACAGTACTGTTTTTGACATCATTTATCATGTCTAACTTCTGGTTTACAAAATAATATAATTCAGAAGTGTACTTTGTCCCATCTCACCAAATGCCAATAGTAATTAGGATGTGCATATCATACGATCTCTGTACACTTACTTTTAAAGCTTGAGACAGCGTGATACAAGTTCCTTTGGGCTTAAGATAGTCATGTTTGTCTCCTTCAAAATTGTGCTTTAAGTGATAATAGCCATAGGTAGACTGTAAAGTGATAAGGCAACTAAGATGGGAGGGTCTAGCATCCAAGGCCTGTACTCCAAAGGCAGCAGTACCAAAGAGGCAGCAGGGAGGGGCGGTGGAGCACACTGGCATCTTGAGAGTCTCGATAAGTAAGGAATCGGACATGTTTTCTTTTGTTGATCTACTTCTGCAGTTGCCACTGGGAGGTGATGATGTTCCACATGTCCCTGTCCAGTAGCTAACGAGTTGTTCAGTGTTCTGTTTATGGGTCCCTCCTCACTCCTCTCCTTAATGAAAGACCTCAAATGAGGCTCAGCTATTTAAATACAAAGACATGAAAAAGGGCTGATTCCTCATGAGACATTCCTAATTCTCATCAAGGACAAATTATATCTTGATACTGTCTAGTGTGGCATAAGTTTGTTCAGTTGCTTTATCAAACACAGTTAATCCAGTAGTTACTGGGTAAGCCTTGTCGCTCCTTGTTCATGGGCTGATATACCGTTCTTAAATATTTTAAAGTAGGTCTCTTAGAAGATGATTAAACCTGACTCAGAGTGAGGGGACGGTGCTTGCTTTTGTGATGAAACTGTTGATAGTGGTTGCCTAAACTATATTGTGAAATCGTTGTGTATAGTTGTGAATAGGGGCAGCAGGAGGCAGCCGTCTAGCTAGATATGGACTGGGCAGGCTCTACCCTTGGACAAAGAAGAAACCTGAAGTTGAAATACTCAACCAATACCCACTTGCCCATATTTCTTCATGTTCTGACCAACATATTATTTTATATACTTTGCAACAGGCATCTTCATATGAGAAACCAATTGAATGAGAAACATCATGACCTAGGGGCTTTTGCCTGAATCATCAGTATAGACATTGGAAACTACACTGCTCCATGAACTAAAGATTATACTTATGGAAGGCATAGGAGCAGGAAGAATGGTTGCTTACAGTTCTGTAAGCTGTCCAATCGCACTGTGTGTGGTGGAGCACTGTGACTCACAGGGTTTAGTGAAACTAACAGAATGAATGGATGTCTGAAAGGAAACGGAACGATGGCTGTCACTCATTTTAACAACCTCTCTGCTCCTAAAACTTGGAGAATTCACACTGTTTGACTTATGTTTCAATGTATTAACCATGAAACTAGAGGCAGCAATTCTCACTAGGGATAAAGTCAAGTGCCTATTTAGCACACAATGATACCAAAAGCCTTTCTTCAATGGCTTTGGACTTCAAGAATGCTGATAAACTGTATCCTTGAAGGACTGGTATAGATGGGTCCCATTTCCTCTAACTCAGTGTTTAGCACAGCTTGGTGATAATTCTAGACACTCAGTCCTCTTCTATTGACTTTGTTCTAAGTCTTCTGTTACAGTTGAGCTTTAAACAGTTAAGATTTAAAAAAATAAAGCATATGATAGTTTTTTAAATACCTAATTTACAACACTTCTACAATATAGCTAAAAGTATCCTGTGGGCATGCATGACTGCTAAAACCCACACAAGTTCTCCATTCAGGAGGGGAGTATACAGCTAAGAGTGTTCTGAGGGCACAAGTGACTGCTAAATCCCACACAGGTGCTCCCTTTGGGAGGAGTATAGGAGAACTGCAAGTCCTCTTGTACCATCTACACATCCACTCCTGTACCAGCACTGCAGTGAGGCTTTATACATTGTTAGCCATGAAGACCAGGCTCAAATTTTCACCTTGCAGACTAAATTTCTGACATTTTTAAGATTTACAGAATAAAAGGTACCAAAGAGCTTATTATTTCAATGTGGTAAACTGTCATGACTTCTATATCTTTTAAAGATGGCTGTAACATGCAAAGTTTAAATCATCCAGTAACAGCTGTGGCATGACCCTGAGGCAGAGGGTGGTTGCTACCCTTTCCATCTACAAAAATAAACTTCTGCTGAGGACGACATTCAAGGCAGCACTCTCCACTGGTAGTTTGCTAATGGTAGGTTACAGGTGTCAGGAAGTGGGCAGTCTCTGACACAAATGCTTTTGACAACAGACATGCTGTGGATCACTATGGCTGGGCTTCTCTTCCTTGCTTTTTTTGCATTTTAAGGAAACTCCCTTTTCATGTTCTGGGGCTTTTTTGGGGGGGGGGGTATAAATTAACAAAAATAGTCATTTAAAAGTAAACCCCTTAAAATAACCATTTGAAACTTGGGCACTTTTTATTCAACATTTTCTTTGGTGATGTCATTCCTGCAGAGCATGGTATGACAGACAGCTAATGGTTGGGTGGCATAAGACCTCTTTCCAGACCTTCTGTGACCCAAATTTGAGGTCAAGCAGATCAAGCAGATATACATTGATGTTAAAATAGTAGAACTGCTTAAAATTATATTTCATCATAAGCATCCCTGCACTAATATCATAGACATGGTTTAACATCCAGTTGGAATTTGAAAACTTATCTCATGTATTTAACTAGCACCGAATACATCTAGAGCACAGTTGAGTATCGTCAGTCAATGGTGGTGTCAGAGCCCTCACTCTCGATGTATGGGATGCTGTAGTATTGGATGTTTTCACATGCCCACTGTTGCAAGGCTTCCTCCACAATTTCATTGGCCAGACGGTCTGCGAATTCAAGGATCACGGCACCGATCACCGCACTAGGCTCTGGGGGTTTCTTCACTTCCTGGACTTGCTGCTGTTCATCTGGAGAAGGTGTCCTATATTGACAGCTGTCATCTGCCATAAAGGCCTCTTCGCTCTCATGTAGCTTGTCAATGTCAACATTTAATGTGGTAGGAAATGGGAATGTTTCCTTTGATTTCATGCAGCCCATGATGTCTAGCTTTGGCAGGTGAAGGCAAGCTGTGTTAATGAGGACTACTTCAAGAGCATCTTTGGAAAACAGTGCAGGGCTGTCCACACAGTGTTGACTCGGCTTCCCTCTCAGGCCCCTTTGGCAAGCACTGGTCCCTTTCACCACTCTTCAGGTCTTGTGTTTACCTGTTAAGAGAAGGGAGTTTTCACTGTAAGGCTCTGTGTGATGTAGAAGCTCTTAGTCCCTTGAGAGAAAAGTGAAGTTCTCAAGAAACAATCTTACCAGACAAAGCTGGAG
Source organism: Rhynchomys soricoides (assembly GCA_019843965.1). NCBI lineage: Eukaryota > Metazoa > Chordata > Mammalia > Rodentia > Muridae > Rhynchomys > Rhynchomys soricoides. Next base: position 1,969,013 of record JADRCH010000143.1, on the reverse strand, counting down.
AAATCACCCAGGAATGTAAGGACATTCAAACATTTTTTTCAAGCTCTTGAAAATTTTATAAAACTAAATCAAATAGAACTTTACATTAGTAAGGGGTCATTCTTGGGCTGAATTCCCACAACCGGTTCTTTTTTTCCTCCTTAACTCTTTTACAGTCTATACATGTATAAGGTCCTTTGATCAATAATATTCTCCCTAGTACCCTCTCACTCCTTTATCCCATCAAACCTCCAAATCCCTCCCAACAAGTCCCTGCTTTTCAGGTTTCCTGTTGCTGTTTTTCTTGCTCCTTTCCCCTCTCTGCTGCTCCCTTCTTGTATGGGTAGGAGTGCCACTGCATTTAATTAGGCTGTTTTAAAGTCAATTCTTTAAAATAGTGGTTCTCAGCCTTTGTAATTTAATACAATTCCTCATGTTGTGACATAAAATTATTTTTGCTGCTACTTCATAACTATAATTTTGCTAGTATAATGAGTCATAATGTAAATTATCTGTTATGTGACCCCTGTGAAAAGGTAGTTTGACAATCCTCCAAAGGATTGTAACCTCCAGGTTGAGAACCAGTGCTTCAAAATAATCATTTGAAATTTGGGGCTTTTTATTTCCTATTTTCTTTAGTGATGCCATCTGTGGACCCTGACTGCACCCCAGTCTCAATGGGCATTCATGTCAGGAGCATTGCTGTCAAAGAATCCAGTGCTTCAGACTCATGGAAATGGCAAGGCCTTCCCTTGCTTGGAATAGGGATGTTGGCCATTTGTGTAGAAGGTATCTCACGTGACCCCAGCTTTTCTCTATATGTGTCTGTTATTTCTTTATTCCCTACTGCCAAATGTCCAAAGCTGTGCAGGCTGTGACAGCCACTACTGCCTCAAGAAGGAAAAAAAAAAAAAATGAAACAAAAACATGCTTCTATAAAGAAAGTTGACTAGAACACAACTCCTTAGATGTGTGTGTGGCTCAGTTTTGCTAACAGTGGTGAGCCTGCATAGTTAGGACAGCTTGCACCTGCAAAGTCTAAAATGCTTACTTGTTGGTCCTTGGCAGGAAGTGTTTGCCAGTTCCTGATCCTTACTATTAAGGTTTCTTTTACCATATTATCTTCATCTTATTCTTATTTGGTGTTTAAACAGAAAATAGGCTACACTCTGGTGTACCTTGTTTGCATCCACAGTGGGTTTTGAATGTTCTTAAGGGGGGACTTTAGGGTTTATATAAGTGACTACTTTAAGAAGCCACACCCATGTACACTCTTGCAGGTAAACTCAACTGTTCCTATACACAGACCTCAGAAGGAACTCTAAAAGTCATAAAACGAAGGTTATTGTTTCTGGTACCACTGATCCCTAGAAAGTAAAAACTACTGTATACCTACTCACTTTTAATAGTTTGAAATCAAAGAAGTCTAGAGAAAAAGTTAACCTTTCCTGGACTTAACTGCTATTCATTTATTTTCTATAAATACAAAGTTTTTCTCTTAATTCTACTCCCAATCCCTACCACCAAGTAAGGATGATAAGGGACAAAAAGGAATTCCAGGCTTCTGTCCTTATATTTCTTAAGTTTTGTATGCCCTGCTTCACGTTCCAGATTTCAGAGACATATTTCAAAGGGAATACAGAATGAGTTGAGTGTTTGTCTTGTTATACTGAGCTCCCTGAAAAATGGGTCTACCTCGGTTACACATCTCTAACACAGAGCATGTGAAAAATGGGAGGTAGATTTATCCAGTGGCCCCATACTCTAGCCACCTTTTATTTCCAACAGTGCCAAAACACTCTGCCCTAACCTCGCCTGATGAGTCTTCTCTCCTACCCCCAGGTCTCCTACACTCAACACAAACCCTCAGATGGAACCCTGGTCCCATATCCAGTACTTTGGTCCTTTCTAAGGAGCCCTGTCCATACTCTCTCAAGCTCCAGGTTTGGACCAGGATGCACATCAGATGCACCTGCTCAGCAACCTCTATCTGGCAGATATCCCATTCAGCCCACTCTAAAGCTACTTTCCAGGTCTAGCCTAGTGGGTTTACAAGCCACCTGAATTCACCTCAGTCTTCAGATGGAGCCTAGTCCCACATGCAGTGCTCCAACCCAGTCTGAGAAACCCTTCCCACAGCCTTCCAACTTCTAGGCCTGTATGCATCCCAGTCTACTGCATCCATAACAAACATAAAACCAACAACAATGAAGTCCACATGCACAGGAATAGTTGGAAAAACAAGATATGAAAGGACAAATAGTTTGTCCCCTCCAAAAGCTAACAGTCACTTAGAAATTTTTTCTAATTAGAATCATCTCGATGAAGCCCAGGACACAGATCTTAACAGAACAATCACAGACTTTGTTGACGAATCCAAGGAGTTTAAAGAAGACAAAAAGAGCTCAATGAACTTGGAATGAATATAAAGAGAAAAATTGTGAGTACTGCTCAAGAAAATAAAAATGAGGTGAATGATGACAAAAGGCAATCTAAGATTTGGAAACAAAATTCAGTAAAGAGACAGAAGCATTGAAGACTCAAAAATGAAGACAGAACTGGAAAACTCAGAGGACAGTCTTACAAATAGAATGGTTTCAGTAGAAGATAAAATATCAGTTAAGACAAAGACTATACAAGCAAAGATCATGAAGAAAATTAAACATAAAAAGAACATTTAGGAACTGTGGGATACTATTATAAGACCACATCTAATTAAAGGGATAGATGAAAAAGAATCCCTAGTCAATGGTATAGATCTTAAGAATATAAAAGTAAACCTCCTCTAAGGAAGGACACATCCTTACAGATATAAGAAGCATACAGAACACCAGAGAGACAAGACCAGAAAAGAAACTACTAATGAGATATCACACTTAAAATACTAAATATGCAGACAAAAGAGTGTCAAAAGCTACAAGAGAAAAAAAAAGTCACATAGAAAGGAAAACCCACCAGAATAACAGCTTTGTAAGACTGAAGAACCTGAAGCAATGCATTCCAAAATTCTAAAAGACCATAATGGCCAGTCTCATCTACTGTACCTAGTAAACTATGTAACATGATGGTTATCTAGGGGATAAAAACCTTTAAATGATATAAACAGCCTAAACACTCCATGTCTACCAAAGTAATCCTAAAGAATACTGAAAGCAGAACTTAAGACTGAAGAGAGGATTACACATGACAAAGAAACAGAAAAAGAAAACAAATGAAATACAAAGCATGACTAAGAAACAGAAAAAAGGCCAACAAAATTACTGCTGTATACACACATTTGAATAATAACTTGAAAAAATAATGGATTCAACTCTACAATCAAAATACATAGCCTAACATTGTAGATTAAGAAACAAAATTCATGCTTCTGTTGTTTATAGGAAACTCAGTTTTAGGAACCACTTTGAGTTGAAAGGATGGAAAAAGTATTCCAAGCAGTGAGACCAAAAGGAAACAGGAGTTGTCTAAATATCTGACAAAATTAGACTTCAAACTAAAGCTAATTAGGAGAGACAAAGAAGGGTATTTCATTGCTAATCAAGGCAACAATTAACCAAGAGAACATTATAATACTAAACATGCATGTTCCAAACTCTGGTGCACCGAATTTCAAAAAAGGATACTGAAATTAAAGAAGATTAATACCAACCCTATAGTAGTAGGTAATTTCAGTAACTCATTTTCTCCAATAGATATGTGATCTGAACAAAAAAAGAGAAACCTCAGACTTTTTTTTTTCTAACATCAAATGGACCTAACATGTGCATAGGTTATTCCACCAAAACACTAAAGACTATGTATTCTATTCAGCAGCCCAAGGAAGCTTCTTTAAAATACATTATATCCTAGGATATAAAACAAATCTTAAATTCAGAAAAAAATTAAATAATTTCCATGTGTCCTATTTGACCACTATACAATAAAACTTAAAGCTGAGAGTAAACAAATTTCTAGTAAATGCAAAACTCATGGAATTTAAACAACTCAGTGGATGATGAACTGGCCTTAAAGGAAATCAAGACAAATTTTTTTTTAAAATTTATGGAACTAAATGAAAATAAAAACAACAAAATCTTTGGGATACAAGGAACATTTTAACTTTATATGCCTATATTTAAAAAAAAAAAAACCACACAAATAAATTACTTGATGCAACTCAAGAATTTAGAAAAACAAAAGACAAACCCAAATTCAATAGACAGCAAGAAATAGTAAAAATGAAAGCAGAAATTAATGAAATAAAAACAAAAACAATATAAAGAATTAATGAACCTAAGAACTGGTTCTTTGAAACAATAAACAAGATTGACATACTCTTGGCCCAACTTACCAAAATAAATAAAAATGGAGGATCAGAAATGAATAATGATATGTTTACAACACTCTCTTTAAAAAATTCAGAATCTTGTAAGGGAATATTTTTAAAACCTGCACACCATCAAATTGGAAAATCTAAAAGAAACAAATTCTAAATACATCAAAACATCAAAGTTAAACCACAAAGAGATCAACAACCCAAAACATAACAAATGAATAAACTGAGACAGTAGTAATAAGCCTTCTGAAAAAAAGAAAGAAAGGAAAGAAAAAACAAGCACCCAGGACAAATGAACTAAAAGCACAATTCTATCTGATTTTCAAAAATCTACAGCTAATATTTAAATTGAGGAGGAAGAGAAGGAAGAGGAGAAACAACAACAGATGAACACTTCCCCAAAACTGCATGCAGATTGACTTCTCTGAGGAACACAATAAAATAATTGTGACTAAAATATAGACACATATCAAAAAGATCATCAACCATGCAGGATCAAGTTAACTTTATCCTAGAAATGCAGCAATGATTCAACATACATAAGTCAGTAAATATAATAAAAAATATAAATTGGCTTAAAATCTTATAATCTCAATAGATACGGGGAAAAATTGAGAAAATCCAACATACTTTCATGATAAATCGTTAAGAGACTAGGACTGGAGGAAACATACCTCAACACAATAAAAATGACCAAATTTCCAAAAACCATCTGTAGTTTCAAAGCAACCCCAGTCAAAATACATAAAACAGTATTTGAAAGGGGGGGAGGGGTGCACTCAAAACTTTATACAGAACCAGAGAAGACTCCAGATAGCCAAAGCAATCCTAACCAAAGCTATCAGTGCTAGTGGTATTTACCCTTCCACATTCAAAATATTATAGAGTAATACCAGCACAAAACCATCCATATAGACCAATGTACAAAACAAAAGACCCAAACATGGTCTTCTGGGCATTTTTCTCATACATTAGCCATCTGACAGTTGACAAAGACAAAGAAGCCAAAAACAAATACTGGAGAAAAGGCAGTAGTATCAGTAAGTTATGCTGAGAAAACTGATGTCCACATACAGAAGAACGAAGTCAGACTAACATCTATCATGCTACATACAAATTAGCTTCAATGAATCAAAGACCTGAATTTAAAACCTGAAATGCTAAAACTGTTAGAAGAAAACATAGGCATTACCACACAATGTATAGAGGTAGGAAAGGACTTTCTGAGTAGGGCTCTGTTTCCCCAGGAACTAAGGCCAACAATTGACAAGTGGGACCTCATAAAACTAAAGAATGTCTGAACAGCTACAGAAAGAGTTGAATGAAGAGGAAGCCCATGGAGTGGGGAGAATCTTCCAGATATACATCAGACAAAGGGTTAATAAAAAGAAGGCAAAAATACCAAAGAATCAAAGAAAAATGACTCATTCAAAAATGGTCTGGGACTTGAGCAGACAGTTCTCAAAAGAGTAAATACCAAGAACCAGGTTTGGCAAAGGTCTTATGGCTTAGATTTCTGAACCATGACTTTAGGCAGTGCTTATGTCCCTTTCCCCAGATGTCATATTGACATGTAATACCTCACATTACAGTATTTAAAGTGGGGATTCTGGGAAATAGTATTGGGGGTAATACTGCCCTCATAATGAAACTGCAAATTCCTGGCCCTTCACTGCCATTAGAGGATGAAGCACAGAGGTGCCATCGTGAATCAGAGCCCTTTGATTGCAGGCTCTGATCTGCTGGTGCCTGGGCTGGAATGGTCTTTTCAGCATACAACTGTGAGAAGTGTGTTCCTGTTGTTTGTAACCAGTCTATGGTATTTGGTTGAAGCAGTCTGAACAGACTGAGGCACACATGCAGCATGTGTTTCAATGTCTGTGATTATAGCACAGAAACATCCATAGACAACACATAAATAAGTGAGAAAGTTACATTCCAGTACCACTTCAGTTATAAAAAGAGGCAGCCCAGCATCAGTGTGGGAAAAGCACACTGATAAATAAAATTGCCATCTAAACAATAATGACATAATCCAGACTCCATCCAACATATTCACAATAAGCAACATCCAGTAAAAAAAAAAAAAAAAAAATACAAGTCATTCAGAGAAGTGAGAATATGGCCTATGGTCAAGAAAAAAGGTAGCTGTTTGTCCTAGTTAGGGTTACTGTTATGATGAAACCTTATGTTCCAAAGCAAGTTGGGGAGGAAAGTGTTTATTTGCTTATACTTCCACATTGTAGTCCTTCATTGAAGTCAGGACAGTAACTCAAACAGGGAGGAAATTTGGATGCAGACACTGCTGCAGAGGGGTGCCGCTTACTGATTTGCTCCTCATGGCTTGTTCAATCCTTATAAAACCTAGGACCACCAGCCTGAAATGGCACCACCCACAATGGGCTGGACCTCCCCCAACAATTACTGATTAAGAAAATTACTATAGGCTTGCCTATAGCCCAAGCTTATGGAGGCATTTTCTTAAATGCCATTCCTCTCAGATAACCTTAGTTTGTGTAAAGTTGACATAAAACTAGCCAGCACACTGCTAGACCCCCAAATGCCACAGCATTTGATAATCAACAAAATTTAATATAATGTATCCAAACTTTCAAATAGCTAATTAAATATATTCAAGGACATAAAGGAAAAAGTGATTGCAAAGATTAAACAGAATCTCACCAGCAAAATTAACATTGTACAATTAAAACAAAAGAGAAATGCAGGAACGAAGGGGTACAGGATCTGAAGTGAGTAATCTAAGGACTTACTAAAATCCGAGAAATGAGAGGGAACCACTAAGAAGATATCATCCAGTATCCAAGCTGTGAAGCATTAGATAGGTGCCTTAGACCCAGATGATGGGAAGGGGGGGAGCATAGGAAACAAAGAAAAGAAAGAGAGAGATTATTGAAAATGAAAGTGAGCCAGGCTGGAGTATGATACTTGTACTCTCAGCTACTCAGGAGGCAGACAAAAAAGATGCTGAGTTTGCAGCTTGTTTAGGAAACTTACATCATGTCTTATAAAGGTTGTATACAAGGAAAGGGCCTGAGGAACAGCTTCATGTTAAGAGTCTCCACTATTGTATGAGCAGTTCAACCTCCAGCACCACAGATTCAAAAGGACAGCTAAAGCAGAGATAGCTGACCACCTTCCACATAAAAAAAATCACTCAGAAGGACACAGAATATGGTCCCATTTGCCCTAGTATTAAAGTTTTAAAAATAATAAAGTATCCAGAAAAGTCCCAAATATTTGGAAACTAATCATTTTTAGGCTGCCCATGAGGTAAGAAGAGATTGTAAAGGAAATTAAATATATTTTCAGCCCAATAAAAGCTACAATAAATTAAAACTCTGAAATGAACCACTAAATGTAAAATAATCATATAGACTTTAATCCTTGTAAAAAAAGTAAATTAGATACGTAAATTTCATCTGAAGCTAAAACAAAAAAAGTAAATCCCAAGTAAGAAGGGCATAAATGATACAGAAAAGGGCAGAGGTCAATAACCAAATCTACCAGTGCTGTTTGCTTAAAATGACCTAATTAAAAATGGTCATGGTGACAGGTGCCTGAAATCCCACCACTCAGGAGACAACGCAATGGAATCCAGAGTTTGAAGCTATCATGGACTACACACAAGGAAACATTATCTAAAAATAATAATTAAGAAAACGTAGCTAAAATCTGCCAGGTAGGTGAATAGGCAGAAGGGATCCAAAGGCCCAACGTTAACGCTATGTTAGCTTATTGTTGTCCCAGTTATATCATACTCTAAAGCTTTCACTAGCTTCTATGAGGCCATCTACTTCAAGTTATAGCTTTAAAATAGGCTCTGCCTTGAATGAATGCAAATCTTCACACACACACACCCCATACATATAGATTTACAGAGTATCAGTTTCAATGTAAATATACTTAATAAAGTGCTAATTCATTTTTAAAAAACATACTTGAAGGAACTATGGAGAGAGGGCTCAGTGAGTAAAAAGTTCTTGCCACACAACTGTGAGGACCTGGGTTCAATGCCAGTGCCACATACATAACAAAGGAGGGCGTGATAAAGGTGCACCTGGTCTCCTGGCACAGGGGAGGCAGAGACAGGAGACCTGGGGCTTGCTGGCCAGCCAGCCTAGTTAAACCTGTGAGCTCCAGGCTGAGTGAGAAACTGTCTCAAAAACTAAAGTAGGAAGTGACTGAAGAAGAGACCCAGTGTCTATCTCTGGGACATACACACACACACGCACACACACACACACACACACAAAATACCTGAGTTCTGTTTAAAAACTATGTCACTGAGTTTGTAACATGTTTGTCATTATTTGTCCTCTAATAATATATGCAAAACTTTTGTTATCTGTTTTTTGTAAGATCCATGTAATTTCAGTATTAAATGGGGTCTTTGTTCTGGGAATATTGAGAATTACTCACCTGGACTATAAATTTACAACAGGATTGAATGACAAAGATAAACCAACAGACTTTACCAAAAAGTAAAAGCTAGGAAGTACATAAATACAGTCTTGATCTATCCAAAAGTAACCAACAGAAAACTGGAGTTTCCTCATAGTCTATGGCTGCTCCCCAACAGAGCACTCTCAAGACAGCTCCCATGCACTCAATTTCTCAGTGTAAGGTAGAGAAAACAGCATTGCTAAGTGTCAGAAGAGTGTTTCAGATTCTTGCAAGCCTGCTCCTTGGAAACCAGATGGTTTGTTAGTAAATAAACAAAGCGGAACCTCAGACACACTGAAAATCAAGGGAGGCTCTCTGTGTCAAGGATCTAGACCTGCTTTGGAGCTCGGCTGTTCCAAGTTACTCTCCTCCCCTTCTCCTCTGGAGTGTCTCCTAAACCTGGGAACATCAAATTATTTGTTATTTTAAGTGATGGATATGTTAAAATTATAATTATGAAAAGACTTGTAATCCAGGATTGTCAGCAGAACCCTGGAGCTGGAAGTTAGAATTGTGATATGCCCTTTATCAGCTCAAAACCTCTCTCACTTGTCACTCAAGCAGGCACATGTCGCCCTTTGCTTCAGGCTGGGTGACATGGAACTTTACCTGGCCACTCACCCTGAGTCTGTGGTGGGAATAAAATATGTCCATGTACTGCCTGGTTTTGTGTCAACTTGATACGAGCTAGAGTCATCAGAGAGGAAGGAGCCTCTGTTGAGAAAATGCCTCCATGAGATCCAACTGTAAGGCATTTTCTCAATTAGTGATTGATGGGGGAGGGGCCAGCCCATTGTGGGTGGTGCCATCCCTAGCCTGGTGGTTCTGGGTTCTACAAGAAAGCAGAGCAAGTCATGGGAAGCAAGCACCCCTCCACGTCCTTTTGCATCAGCTCTTGCCTCCAGGTTTCTTCCCTACTTGAGTCCCTAACCTGATTTTATTTTGGTGGTGAACAGCAATGTGAAGTGTAAGCTGAAGATGAAGGGTTCATCCCCAACTTGCTTTTTGGTCATGATGTTTAGTTGCAGCAAAGGAAACCCTAAGACAGCCCTGGAACAAAGTGAGATGTAGCTTCTCACCAATTAGTTAAGAAAGAATGATCTAGAACCTCAGATCCAATCCTAAAGCCCCCCCCCATGTCACATGTGCTGCATATACATGTGATAAGATCATTTTCCATCACAATGCCTTTTAGCCACAGGATTCACAAGCACCGTTCACTCACAAGACAACAAAGAACTTTTTTTTTCCTTCCTCTCTAAATTCAATTTTAGGCATTATGTTACAAAGTGAAACCAACTCCGATAGTTAGGACAAGTAGGAGGTGCAAATAATAAGAGGGAATGCCGTGCTGAGCATTAACTTAACTTCCCAGCCGCAGTCTAATTCTGAACCGAAAAGCAACATTGCTCTTACTGGCAGACACAAGAGAACTCAGGATTCAAATGCACTTGGACTCTAGGTCAGAGACCCAGAACTCAGAAAGGTCTTCTATTTAAGGTTTAAGAATTCTTTTTATAATGCATACTTGACACTTCTTCTAAGGAGTTAGCACATCTGCTGCTGCCTGTGGCTTATGGTACAGTGTTTCAGGGGAGAGAAGGTTCACTGAAACATCTTTAAGAGCACTGGCTTTCCCACTCCTCCTTGGAGCTGGCCTGTTTTCAGCACCCATGTCCACCTATGTCTTCTAGTCCTTAACTTGAAACACCCCATCTCCTTATCAGTTCCTAGCACCCTCTTTCCTAATACACCACAGGCTATTTTCAAGGATGGGGGACGATCCAGCTCCTTCCTATAGACTTCCTAGAATTCCGGTGAGTCTTCTCGAGAAGTCCCCCACAGTGGAGTCTGGACTCTTGAAACTGTAAGTATTGTCTGCCCAGTGAGAACATTCCTTACTAGGAGAAGCCCATTTCCCTTTTCTTTGACACAGAACATTTCCCTACATCAAAGCACCCGAGTGTTTATTAAAGTGTGGTCACTAGCCATATACTCTGCAGTGTCTGCAGTTAGATGCTGGAAATAGTGGATCTCACTCTGCTCTCTTTTGTTCAGCGTGTTCTTATACAAAGGCCAGAGAGTAGAAGTGTTTGGACGCAGGTAAATGCTTACAAATGTTCTGATGAAGATACCTGAGAGGACACCCTTTACTTCACAAGACTCTGGTGACATCCCTGTGTCTTTGCAGTCATGCTCCATGGATCTGCTAACCTTTAACCCCTTGTGAAACAGATGTGATTTTGTCACTCTTCATTTTAAAGAACTGAATTAATTCTTAAAATGTAGTGTTTCTATATGACACTGTCTAGAGTTATATACTACTACCAACACTTTGAGCTTACCAACTTCGTGTACCTCACTTTGGTACATGGTCTTCACTGTGCACATGCTGTGGAGCATAGGCACTAGTTAACAGGGTCCTAGAACCCAAGGCAGATGATGTGTTAGAGAAAGCAACCAGCTGTCCTCCTGCCTGGTGAGCTTTAGCTGGAAAGGATGGAAGAGGAGAGAGAACTAAGAACCAGCTGAAGACAGACTGCCTGTGCCTTCCTATTCTGGTCACTTAGACTCCAGCACCCAAGAGAACCTGGGGTCATGAGCACAGGAATGCCCTGAGAATCTCCCAAAATCCTATGAGAAAGCTGCAGTTGCTCACACAACTTTGCCCAATTTTAGTCTCTAATCCTAACTACAGGAGAAAATGAATTAGAATTCCTAAGCTTCATAGACCAGTTTGACATCACATCAATCTCTGGTAAAATTAAACACTTGAGTGGGCAACACTTGGGCAGGGGCAGTGATCTAGACGTTGGAAGTGATTGGCTACTCTGATAAATCACAAGTAAAACTTAGTCTGTTTTTAGCAAGACACTTAATTAAACTTTCCTTTCATGAAACCTTTTCAAAAAAGACCAGCCTATGAACTAGATAGAATATAAGTGCAGAATTCATCTGATTCACTAATTTGAGCAATATCTACCAGAAACCAACTAGATTTCCAGCCACTATTGTGCTTGGCTTTTTCAGTACTCTGAATTTCAGCAATCATCCTGAAAGTGGGTGGCATTAACCTCGTTTCTGGAAAAGGAATAATAAGTACCAGACTTCACAATCCTGGAGCCATCTCTGCTGTGCCACTGGCTTCTAACTGTGCAACCTTCAACATAAAAGAGCCTGTCCTGTGCATTACATTGACTTGAATGTCAAGAAAATTCCTCAGATGTGTAGAACTGACACAATGAATGTCTGAATCAAAGCTGAGATAGATCCACTAAAGTGGAAATTAGAGGTTTAAAGTAATATAAACCAAGAGAGAAAGAGTTCCACTCAGGAACCACCAAGCTGTGCAGATTATAGAGGCATAAAGTCTGCCTGACAACAAAGAGGTGTGAGTATTTGCTGGATGGTAGACAGTCCTGTGCTGATGGTTCAGGCTAAGCTGATGTGCTCAACAAAGTTTGGTTACTCATTAAAGGAAAGTAACATTTTCTTTCTTCTGAGCACCTGTATGAACTGTGTGGATTAACAATCTCATCCTTACCCAGCAGAAACAGACAAAAAGTAACTCTGTATCACTACAAACCTGTCCTTTCTCTACTGTTTTCTCTTTTTCTTTTCTTTACTTTTTTTTTAGGGAGTGAGGAGGATGAAATACAGATTTAAAGCTTTAGATTTTCTTTTCAAAAAGATGTAGAAATCCTAAATGTAATCTTGGAAGTTGGAAGGTTGTTGGCTAGGGCAGGACGAAGGAGACCCAACTAGATGTCAGCTCAGTGTAAACACCGCCTTCCTGACAGAAAGGGATATTAACTCCAAACAGTGAGCTTCCTCATACTGAAGTGGCCAATCAAAACCTGGCTTCTGTCGAAGTGGTGAGTGGACAGTGCAGTGAAACTGCCTGGAGGGCAGACCACAGTTTAAAGTACCCTTATCACCTCATAATGCTCCTAAAGTTATTTTTTCTTTCTCAGCAAAAAGAAAAAAGAACGAAAAGAGTAAATCTGAAATTACTATTTTTTCCAGAACCTTTCTGCTGTAATTAACACCATTTCCCATCTATACATACAAGATAGCTATATCAGGAACTAAAACCCCATTCAAAGCAAAAACGGATTTTCCACCTGCTGATCTTGACTCGTACTTAGCTATAATAAACGTAGATTCTTTATCCCCCTGAAATTTTACCAATAATCTCCATCTCATATATTCGGGCAGCAGCAGATCTTCAAAAAGAGGTGGACAGTTTATTCACTAGTTTTTGATGCTATGTTACCTTCAGTAAAAGATGGGGGGGGGGGGGAGGTCAAAGCAGAGATAGAAGAGAACCGCCTGCCTGCTTCTGGAACTTTCTCTAGCAGCTGGGCTCCCAGTCGTCTATTCTTTCATTTCTCTTTCATTTGCATCATTTTCCCTCAAGATTCAGCCTCCCACAGCTTCCAAGAGCACAGGCACTCTGCTAATCATGTGCCACTCAGCACAAGCCTGACAGCTTGACTTGCGCACGTAGTGTCCTTACCTAAAAACCTTCATTCACTCTTCAGGTGGGAAGGAAGATGAGCCTGCATCTTGCAATGAAATACTCTAATTTGAGGGGGCTCGGAACAAGATCAGGAGGTGGGGCTAACGGCTCAATTAAGGGACCTAGGATGTGAGGACGCATCCAGGACAGCCGGCTGTGAAATGTTAAATAAAATTAACTGCTGCAACTCGGCTTTCCTGGGTTGGAAAGTCAAAAGGTCGCAGCATCTGAGCAGGACACCCACCTTCCAGATGTTCACTTACCCTACACTGCGGCGGGCCAGCTGCACCGCCATCGCAAGTCTGTGAGGCCTCGGCCGAGGAGGCGCGGTGGCTTGGCCGTTCGCATTCCCCTGGCGGCAGCCCGGGCTCCCGGGGTGGGTGCTGCTCCCCAGGGCGCTGACGTCCGGGAGGGAATCGAAGCTTGAGAAAGGTGCGGCGTGGCGGGGCAGCGCGGACAGAGTCTCCTCCAGGAGGGCGGACGTCCTTGGGCCGTGGTCCCGGCTCCTCCCCCTGCCCCCCCCCCAGGCCCCCCCCCCCCCCGCCCAGCACTACTCACGAGTTCGCGGCCGGAGCCCTGCAAGTGAAGTAAAGGGACCCACGGCTACGGAGCAAAACCCTCCGGGTTGGCACCGCCAAAGGCTACCTCCGCCCATCAGCGCTCGGTTCCAAGCACAACCAAAGAGACCCGAAGAGCTGGGCCCCCGCTCGCACTCCCACCCGGGCACCCTATCCACGCGGCGCCACCTCCCCAACGAGATCTAAACCACCAAGTAGGAAAGCTAAGTGAGCTAGCCGTTTTCCCGTCCAGCCTCACCTCCCCATAGCCACCTGGACTGAGACATCACCTGATCCACGTCCACGTGGGAGCAGGCGCGGCTCGCCCCAGGCTGCAGAGAGGCGCCAGCCCCGCAGGTGATCTCTGGTCGCCTTGCCCCTGCCCTCCCCTGAAGGCTCCGCCACACCCCGGCCAGTTTAGCAGTCAAACCTGTTTTGACCCCAACGCCACGCCTCGCAGCTCTACCCCAGACACCGCCCAACCTAAGTACTTTGCCCCGAGTGCACGCAGAGCAAAAGTGCACGGAGCATTTCTAAATTTAAAAATGCGTCCTCGCATACCCAACAATCAAAACGTTTGTTTCTCAAAACAAAAAACATCTCGAAAGACCTCCTTCTTACCCTTTAAGGAATCAAGAGCCTCAAAACATGGCCATTATTCAGTTAGACCTCGCGCTCTCTCTCTCGTTCCATGTGATGCCTGCATCTGTCTGTAAGTTTCCCAGCGATATGAACAGCCCCAAGAGAATGACAAAAGAACCATTATTCCATCCTGTTCTACAATGGATTGTCAATGCAAAATTCATGCCCCAAGGGACCTCAGCGAGAACTCTCTCTGCTCCTTGCCTTACAGATGCAGATGCTGAGGTTGAGTCCTGCCTCAGAAATGTGTGTGTGTGGGGGGGGGGGGGGATGCCTAGATGAGTGGATTCCTAGGAACTCATAAGTCAAAGGGGCAACCTTCAGGTTCCGTGAGAGACCCTTACTCAAGGAAATTAGGTTCTCAGCAGTTGAAGACACTACCCAAGGACCTCCTCTGGCCTCTGTACACACACACACACACACACACACACACACACACACACACACACACCAGCACTCTCCTTTCTCCTCCTCCTCCTCCTCCTCCTCCTCCTCCTCCTCCT
>JADRCH010000143.1:1929543-1953931 GCA_019843965.1 Rhynchomys soricoides | reverse complement strand
TCCTCCTCCTCCTCCTCCTCCTCCTCCTCCTCCTCCTCCTCTTCCTCTTCACCCGCCCATCCCCCCAAGAAAAGCCTGAAAAGCCTATAGGCTAACATGAACAGGGCTCTTCGAAGGTCCAGTTCAGTAAAAAATTAACTCAGAAAGCAAAGGTTCTAAGAAGTCCCCCCAGAGCTAGCTCAGCTTTAAGTGAATCCAGCGTTTTAGTCCTGTTCTGTGTAAATCAGCTAAGGTAATTTTGATCTGAAAATATCGTATTGTGCCTCAAACATATCAATTTTGCCATTTAGTGTGATTAATGCCATCAGACAAACAGAATGTGAATATTAAATTAATTTGTTTGATAAGCAACTATTACAATGTATAAAGTTGATTATATCTAAATGGAGCATGCATTCACATACATTTCAAGCACATCATGCTAAATAATTATGATCAAATGCAAGGTTTCACCTTTAGGCTTAATTCCTGTGTTTTTTGCTTGCCTTTATCTTTCTCACCTTTAAGGTTCAGTCAACCCATGTTGCTATCATTTTAAGTGATCTCTAGCCCGACCCTGAATGATGAACGATAGGCCTTGATGGACCCTGGGAGAGAAGAGAGAAATTTGTAGCTGTCCATCTAGTTAGCAGGGCAGAGAAGAAAATGTTAGCCTTTGGCTTCCACCATAATGAAACTCCAGACACAAGCGTGCTACTTTCTTTGTGAGTGTGAGTGTGTGTTGGAGTGGGGGGGGGGGGGGGGCGGGGGGTGCCCATGGCTGCATGTGGAGGCCAAAGGTCCATGTCAGATGTTTTATTCCATTACTCTCCTATTATGACAAAGGCTCTTTCACTGAGCCTGGGCTGGTGGATTTGGCTAGATTGGCTTGTCAAGAAGCACCCTGGCTTCTGGCTTCCTCTCCCCAACACTGAGGTTAAAGGCACACTGCCACACCTGGGGCTTTACACGGTTGCTCAGGATCCCAATTCCCGTCTCCTGTTTGCACAGTCATCACTTTATCCACTGGACTATCTTCCTAGCCTCAAGTGTATGCTAATCCTGCTCTATTCAAGGTCACACTGGACCATCTTTATGAAGAGTCATCTATCTATTCTTAACCTCCAGTCTAAGAAAGAAGCTAACACGGGAGGAGGGAGGTCTGGCACCATACTATGCCTGACCCATCCTCCCCTCTCCATGGATGGCCAAGAGTTTGTCTTAGAGACTGCACCAGTGCCAGGCTACCCTGATTGATGCACAATGGACTGAGGATGGGAGACAGTCCCCAAGCTCCCCTGCACTTCACACAGCCAGTCTTCTTGGCACACCTCTCTCCCCTCCTTCCTCACATACTGAAGCCAGATTCAAAGCCATTGGTGACTGAAGGAGCCTACTTTTCTCTGGAGACTAGAGGTTGGTTTTGATCAATATGAATGAAAAGGAGTCGGATAGAATCTGGTGCCCTCTGCTGATGGGGCTTCAGGATAGTCAGGTTAAAATGGTCTCTTCAGTCATGAACTTTTTTTACACATGCCAGGATTTTATTCAGATTTGGCAGAGAGACCCAGCGACCTGTCTGTGAATAGGTGAAAGACATACTTTATTCAGACTCAGACTAGGGTTTTGAAATGCAAAGATTTATAATACAGGAGATTGTAATACATGTTGATCCTTTAAAAATATTTGTTTTATGTGTATGGATGTTTTGCCTGCATGTGTTTCTGTGCATCATAAGTAAGTCTGGTGTCTAGAAGAGAGTATCAGATCCCCTGAGACTAGAGTTACAGACAGTTGTGAGCTGCCACAGAACCTGAATCTCTGCAAGAGCAGTCTGTGCTCTTAGCTGCTGTGCCTTCTCAGTAGTCACACATGTTGATTCTTGAACACTTTCTGTAGTCCAAGACACCTAAGAATGCTTGTTTGTGAAGAGCTATGAGTGTGAAAATGGCAGCAGACTTTCTTCCTGCAAACTAACACAGCCTTCCCACTCCTCCCAGTTGACCCTGTGCCTAAGAAGGATTTGAAGCTTAATGCCAACCTAAATCACACTTCTGTGAGAAAGTTCTTGTCCAACAGTTCACCAAACCAAAGACCAAAACACCACCTCACAAGGGCCTGTGTGTGTGTGTGTGTTTGCATGAGTGAGAACACATCCCTGTGTATTCGTGAAATGTGGATGTGAGACATTAGTAAATCTTGAAATGATCATTGTCACCAAATATATTTTCACATATATTATTCAGATGTCACACTGTATTACATGTTTTGTGTTTTTCTTGGGGCATATGTGCTTTGTGACTCAGTTTCCACTATCTCACAGCCTATATAGCATTTAAAACAGTTTGTCTGATGTTATCAAAATACTTGAGTGTCTCCTTGAAATTCTGTTCCCCAGTCTGTGCACCATGCACAAATGGGGTGAGTCTCACTGTAGCCATTAGCTGAGATAACAGTTCATTTTATTAAAGATTCTCCTCAGAAATCAAATCAACTGCCAAAGATTTGATAAGTTGGTACTTGAAGAATTTCAGAATTCAGCAGAAGAAACTGTTTGCCTACCTAGAAATATTTTATCGCTTAGAATTTGTCAGTTAGCTATTAACCTCTGATGGAAAGCAAGCTACTGTAACGCATAGTCAATGATAAGGTCTAGTCATCGAGCAGCTGTGAGTTGAGACCCACAAAGGGAGTGATGGCTTCTGTTTTAAATAGAAGGCAATGGGGAATACAAGACAACTGCCAATGTGTGCTTGGACTTAAATTTGAACCCAGGACTGAGACCAAAGCCAATGCTTTTCATATTGCTTTCCAAAGCCTCACTGGCCGTTAAGTCTGGCCTTGGTTCTAAGTAACAATCTTTCCCTTCTAGCTCTTAGTCCTTCAGCCCACATGGGCAATATCCCCTGCTGAATTGAGTTACCAGGACTTGAGAAGACAGGCTGCTCCTAAAGCTTTTGAATCTCTAGTGGCTGACCACATGGTTTGAACAATGCCTAAGCCAGGTGCAGTGGTACAGGCCTACAAACCCAGGACTTGGGAGGGTGAGGGAGTAGGATTAGGAATGAGTCCAATCTTGGCTCCATACTGAAGCCCCGTCTCAACAAAACAAACAAAGCAGAACAGAACAGAAGTATCCAGTAGGTTTTCCTGTTGCTTCTGTATTTCTGAGCAAGGCTCTAGCTCGTGGCCTTCTATGTGAATTCCATCAGCAATACTGATGTGCAACCTCTGAGGTATGAAACACTTATGAGATGACTATAGACATCAAATGTCTAAGGGATAAAACACAATCATATATGGTTGGTGAGAAGTGCGAAAGCTTTGATCAGGCCATGAAACAGATATCTCAGTTGTTGCAAAAGGGAATAAGTGTATATAGCCTGTGCTAAAAGCCGGGGATAGCCATGAGCATGAACATTTAAATGGGAAGAAAGCATAAGGACAACAAGCCCCAGGCTAGGTGGTTTGCTAAGACTGATCCCAGACTCCCAGAAAGACCTGAGATTACAAGAACAAGGTCCTAAAATGTTCTTGGACGGATGGATTTGCAATTATTGGGGCAGTGCTATGCAGGAGTGTGGAGCTGGTGGCACAACCCGGTCATGCTGCAAAAAATTCCAACCGAAGTCAGTGGTCTAGGAGAAAATGCATAGGCATGCTTTGCTTGTCCTCACAAATTAATTCCCTCTTTAAAGCATCCGTCAGACTATGTCTGCTTCAGTCTTCTAAGATTCTTAGGCTTAATGGGACTACTTCTTGTTGGGTTTAAGTTTTCATACTCTGAATTCAGTGAGAGGCCCTGTCTCAAATAACAAGGTGGAGAATGCCAAAGAAAGACACCGAGTAGTGAACTGTAGCTTCCCATGCACACAGTGCACAATACACACACACCACACACTAATCAAAATGAACATTGATTATATTTACAATGAACATTAATTATATTTTATCAGAAAAAGTAAAGATATTTTTCTTTGTAAAACAACTAAATAGGCAAGTTTTGAAAGCCTCTGAGAGCCCAGGGTCATGTTAAGAAGGGACCCAATGATCCTTCTTAAGAGGTAGGTATTCACCCACTGCTGCTGTGCTTACCTTGTGGTCTCATTATCTGGGTTTCCTGTCATTCTGTAAAATCTCTTAGGTAGTATAAATCTCTTACTGCTTTATCCTTTTACATTTTATTTGAAGCTTTGCAGCATCCTCATTGGAACAGTAGCTGTATTAGGTGACACATTTGTGACTTGTGTGCTAAACAAAGGAACACAGTGCTTCACCCCTCTTGGCTGGCTCCCTGAAAGTTCCCTTGAGACCTTGAAGTCCTAAGAACCCCCTAAAACTTCTTCAGGTCTGAAATAAATCACTGCCTCAATCTAGGGACTAGCCTCCAAATTAAGGACAGTTACTGATAAGGATGGATATTTTGATTAAAATTCTGTCTCTAGGGAATGGCTGACTCAATTACAAAGAGAATCCAGTTACAGGCAAATTTCACCTCCATCTGGTATGGGGCCACCCTGTTTTTGTGAACAAGAAATTCAATTTAGTTTCTTATCAACCTATTAGATTCCCAACCAGCGTGATCTCTGAATTGAGACTGGCTACAAGAAGTCTAATTTAAGTAAAGCAATCAGAAAGCCTTGACTCTAATGATAAGTTTCTCTAGAGATCTCCATCCCAACTGCACCACCCTATAGCCACCCAGGACAGAGTAACCAGTTTTCTCTTTCATAAAATACATATGCATCTGTTCTACAGTCAACATTAATTAGATTTTCACTTTAAAAGAAAAATTAAGTGAAGCAGTCTTCACATTTATACATTCTTGATGACAGCAGAAAGGGAAGGGAGAGCAAAGGAACAGAAAGTAGTGGAAACATCACCAGTATCAAACAAACAAACAAACAAAATAACCACCTAGAAAACAGGTCATTTGTGCAGGGATAATGTGAACAAAAGATTAGGGGGCCTAAGTATGTCTTCATCCAGTTCCAAAGCTCTTGGCAGTGCATAATTGGTGGAGAAAAAGTAATCAAATATGATCCTAATAAATAGCTAGGATTCAACTTTGTAGGACTGAATGGCCAAAAATGGTTGCACCTGTCCTACAAGCTCATATGTTGAAATTAGCCTACAATGTAGGACATGTGGAGCTAAGGACTTTATAGGGTAAATTAGGTCACAAAAATAAACCCTCCGTAACAGAATTAATAGTTATGGTTAGTATTGTTAACAGAGCTATGGGAGTATCTTTAAAGGATTGTCTAGATTAAGGTTAGTCTCTGAGAAAGTCTATAAAGGACTGTCTTTATTATCTTGAGGTGGGAAGACCTATCTACCATGGGTGGGACCATTCCCTAGGCATGGGATTCTGGATTGTATGAATAGAGAAAGCAAGCTGAGCATGCATACATACATTCATTAGTCTCTCCTGACTGTGTATGTAATGTGACTAGGTACTTTAAGCTCCTGCCACACATGCCTTACATACTATGGTGGAATATAACCTCCAATCATGAGCTAAATAAACCCTTTCTATCATAAGTTGGTTTTGATTGGGTCTTTTATCCAAGAAACAGGAAAAAAAAATCTGAGACAGAAGCTTGTAGTGAGAAGTTTGCTGCTGTGATAAAGCTGACCCTGTGGCTTGTAGGCCTTTGCAACTGTTTTGTGAGAGCAATGCATAAGAATTTTGAACTTTGGGATAGAAAAACCACTGAGTATTGTAAGCAGGGCTTAATAGGATGTTCTAGTGGCATCTAGGACGACAACAGTGTGTAGAGGAATGAAGTGAAGGACTGTGAAGGTCTGGCTCATGAGGTTTCAGAGAACCAAGGACTCTGTCATGAACTTGGCTGGGGCCATCCATATGACATTTTGTCAAGAAACCTATCTTTGTTCTGTTCATGTCCTCTGAACTTAAATGAAGTTAAATTTAAAGATGGCGAGCTAATTTGTTTGATGGAGTAAGGTGTATGGGAAAGGTAAAATTTCAGACAGGGAAGATAGAAAAATTTATAACTGTTAAGGAAATTTTAGAGAAACCTGTTACTTGACACAGGGACAACAGGAAAATGTGTTCTTGGTGAGAACACAGATGATTATACAGCTGTTGTCTAAGGATCTGTGCTGATCTCAAGCTGGCAGCAGAAACTGGCAATGTAGTCATGTGGTGCTGGTTTTGAAGGCACAGAAGATGCAAAATTGAGGAGATCATGGAGATCAGCTGAGGCCAGGCACTGTGTGGCAGAGTTGCAAGCCCTGAAGAGAGGCCCTGAGATGCTATTGTGTGAAGATGATGCCTAAGTGGCAATGGAAATCTCAAAATATCAGAAATGCCAGATCCATGGAAGGTCTGACAAGGAGAGCTGCAAGTGTGGGGTAGAGTGGACCTAAGAGAGAAGCTGCTAGTGCTCTAAGTAGCAAGGTTGAAGGAACAGGGCTTCCAAATCCCTTTGGAATCACATTGGTGACATCACAAGCTCCAGATGTTGTACAAAGAGCTTCTATGTTGGAATTTAGTTCTGCTTTGGTATTTTTATGCACTGAGTCTTCCCTTTTGAATGTTTATTCTGTGCCATTATATGTTGGAAGCATGTAACTTGGTTTTTGTTGTTGTTTATTTTGTTTTGCTTTGTTTTTTTATAGGAGTTCACAGTTAAGAAACTTTGAACTTTTAAAGTTTTGGAGTTCTTAATGATTATGAGAATAAAGTTGGGTATCTTAGTTTGAGTTTTATTGCTGTGAAGAGTCATCATAACCAAAGCAACTTTTGTAAAGGAAAACATTTCACTGGGGCTGGCTTATATCATCAGATGTTCAGCCCATTATTGTCATGGTGGGAAGCATGGCAGCATGCAGGCAGACTTCATGCTGGAGAAAGAGCTGAGAGTTCTACATCTTGATCTGAAGGCATCCAGGAGGAGACGCTCATTCCACACTGGACAGAACTTGAGCATAGAAGACCTCAAAGCCCATCTACATATTGAAGTACTCCAGCAAGGTCACACCTCCTAATCGTGCCACTCCATAAGGCCAAGGATTGAAATACATGAAGCTTTTCAAGCCACCACTATGGGATATGGGAGCTTTTAAGTTGTAATGAGTATGTTTAGTATCAAATGGTCATAAGCTTATGGGGACAAGAGGTAGAAGGTTGTGGGTCAAAAATGATGTGTTTAGCTGGGCAGTGTTGTCACAGGCCTTTAATCCCAGCACTTGGGAGGCAGAAGCAAATGGATCTCTGAGAGGTCAAGGCCAGCCTGGTCTACAGAGCCTGTTCCAGTACAGCCAAGAGTGCACAGAGAAACCCAGTGTTGAAAATCAAAGGTGCTGTGTTTGGAGTGATAGGGGTAGATTGCGAGGGTGACTATGGTTAACTAAGCTACCTAGGAGGGATTATTTAGGTTAAGATTAGCCTATGAGAATACCTGTTAGGGGCTGTCTTAGCTACATTAATTGAGGTGGGAAGACCTGTCCACTGTGGGCAGGATCACTCCTTAGAGATCCTGGATTGTGTTAAGGAGGGTGGGGGACACACATCCATTGCTCTCCTCCAACTGTAAATGGAATGTGACCAGCTGCTACAATCTCTGCTAGCATGGCATGCTTCACACCATAATGGACTGTAACCTGGATCTGTAAGCTAAATCCTTTCACCACTGAGTTTTGTCATGGTTATTTTATCATAGCGTAAGAAACCGAGCTAAGACATTATCGTTATACAAGACACTAGGAAGCTTGGTCTCCCCTTTCCTTCCCCACTTAGCAGGACACAACAAGAAAATATCAATCTGTGAATTAGAAAGTGGCCCCCACTGGAGCCTGATTATACTACCACCCATATCAGACTCCTCCAGAGCAGAGAGAAATCTTTGTATTTTAGCATTAGTCTATGATATCTTGTTTTGTTTTACAGTAACCTTAACTAAGACAAAGACTTGCTTTTGTGATTACCTGTCTTCTTGTGTTCTCATCTTCAAAGACAAGCTGTATCATGAAAGCCTTGTTCATTTCAAAATGAACTACAGAATTTTAACATTACTAATATTTTTCCATAGAGCCTTGTGTGATAACAGCTCTACGACAAAAGAGGAAAAAAATTGTCCTCTTCTGAGGGCATCCAGCAAGTATGTTGTACCTTGGCTCAGACAAGCTAGGTCACACTAGTGTTGCCAGGTAGAGTCATGTTAACTGAAGCCCCTAGAGGCAATGGGTATTACCTCACAAAGGGAGTAGCTAACCACATTCCATATGCCTATACACTCTCAATGGGGAAGGATGGAAAGGAAAGTTATCCAACTTAGCTTTTCTACTAACTTCCCATCAGAAGCTAACTTTCTGTCCCTCCAGTGTTCAAACCCCAGACTTTTTCCTGAGCTATATAGATCGCCGCAAGCATTAATTAGTTGCTCTGTCCTCAGTGAGAGTGAGCCAGTCAGGCCCTGAACTTCCGTACCATGATTAGAATGTTTCTGGTTCTTAGAGAGACAGTCCCTCACATTCAGTCCACCTCAACTACTCTGTTAGGGCTTAAGAGATTGTACAGTTTATCTATGACACAGTATCTGTTGTCTTCTGAAACTGAACAAAAGTAGCAATAGGGACATTCTTCTTCCTGATTTTAAAGAGATTGTTTCTGTTTTAGTATTTTTTTTTCGTTTTTTGAAGCAGAGTTTCATATATCCCATGCTGGACTCAGACTCTCTGTGTAACTGAGGCTGGCCTTGAACTTTGGATCCTCCTTCCTCCACCTCCAAAGCAGTTGGATAATAGACAGAAACTACTTTGGGCACTATGCACATCAGGGAATGGAGCCCAGGACCTTGTGCATGCTCAGTAAGCACCAGCTGGGCCATACCCTGGACTATAGTTTTTCTCTTCTTTGTACCCGCATGTCTGCTTATGTGCGTGCGTGTATATGTGTGTGTGTGTGTGTCTTGTGTGTGTGTCTTGTGTGTGTGTTGTATGTGCACAGATGTGTGCACAGAACAGAGGGATTTTCTTCTATCATACTCTTCCTTAGTCCCTTGAAACAAGATCGAAAAGGAAACCTGAAGCTAGGTTGGAGGTCAGTGACCTTCAGCAGCCCTCCTGTTTCTGTTCTTCACAGCACTGGGGTTTCAGGCATTTGTGTAACCATGCTGGACCATCTCAGGATTTGAACTCAGGTCCTCA
Source organism: Rhynchomys soricoides (assembly GCA_019843965.1). NCBI lineage: Eukaryota > Metazoa > Chordata > Mammalia > Rodentia > Muridae > Rhynchomys > Rhynchomys soricoides. The sequence continues at coordinate 1,944,775 of JADRCH010000143.1, read as the reverse complement.
TGATTGCATTTAAATTAAGGAAGCTTCTGATTTGTCATTTTCAAGAATGTATATATATATAATATATACATGAGTAACTTCTCTCTAAAATGCTTTTCCCCATCTATTAAGATAGTCAAATCATTTCATCACTTTGGTCTGTTTTGTGATTTCTTTTCCAACATTAAATTACTTTATGTTCATTTTAAAAGTAAGCAAAACTTGATAACAATTGGTTGATTTGGTTTTCACATACATTTTCATAGTACTTTTGAATTATGCTATGAGTTGTATCTATAATTGTAAATCATTTCTTCTGTAGTTGATTAATTCCCGGGTAAGTTTTACAGAATAAGTTAGAATAGACTATATGTGGTCCTATGTTTTATTTAAAACAATATGATCAACATTCTGGTTCTTACAAGATGAAGTAAACTTTCGACTATATCTCTTTGACTTGGATGGGTCAATGAAGCCTGGACAGAACTGAAAGATGACCCAAAAGCCACAACCAAACTGACAATTAAGTTTCCATATTTCTCCCTCTTGTCTGGGTTCAACCTAAGTCCGCAAAGCAGAAATGAATCCTGGAGAGTAGACAAGAGAACTCAAGTTTATTCTTCATGAGGTCACTATAAAAATTATTCAAATTTATCTTCCTTAGTTATTTAGTACTGAAGTGTGTATAAGTTCATCCCGTATTTTGCAAAATCTATGGGTCCCCATAGGTTTTGTTTTGGTTTGGTTTGGTTTGGTTTTTAGTCACTCTTTTGGTTTCTAAACCCACTGTGCTAGCTCGCTTGTCCTTATTGAAGTCACCCATGCTTTCTGCAGCAACATATCCAGCTGATGCTCCTTGGGCTGTGACTCCTCAGGCTTCACTTTATTCTGTGTCTTTTTTTTCAGGTGCTTTCCCCTTTAGCTCCTACGAACACAGAGGCTTCTGGCCTGCTCCTTATGCCCTGCCAGTCCTACCTTTGTGCTAGTCACACCAGGGTCTGAGAGCGTGTCTTTTTAAATTTATAATATATGTTTTCAGATTATCAGGTGAGATTATCTGTTTACATTGGTTTCAGATCACCTCTATGATAATCCAAAATTGGGCCTGTTTTTTTTTTTTTTTTGAGGAAAAGTTCTCATGGTTGGCCTTGAGTCCCAGGCTCACCTTGGGACTATAGGCAAATCCCACCACACACACTGAAAACTAGAGCTCCTGGTGGTCATTTTCAGACAGGCTCCTGTTTCTAATTTCTCCAGTTCAAACGGTAACTGGTGGCAAAAGTCAGAAACCTGACTTGCTTTTCGACTTTCCTGTGTGTGAGTTCTTCCCATTGCAAGGCTCACTAATTGTCACCAGGGCTGTCTTTCCAGTCTCATTACACACAGCTAACTCACCCCATTGTCGCTACCCCAAAGCCTCCCACCTCTACTCCTCTACTCCCTCCCTGATTCATAACGTTGCACTTAGCTGTCCCCTTCATACCCGTCATGTCTCGGCTCAACCATCACCTCGGAAAAGGCTTTCCTGATTATATAAGATTTTAATAAACACTTTACAAGAGAGTATATATAAATGTCCAATAAAGAGAAAATCTGCTCAACTAACCAGTCCCTCCACAAGGGCAAATTAAGATCAACATCAAATGCCACTATGATCACCAGGTTTGAACACCAAGGGTCGTTGTGGAGACAAGCTGCCCTCTCACCTTGTGCAAATGGGAAGAGAACCAGGAAAGTACAAAGCTTGCACTTGAAGAATGTTTGATATTAAACTGAACAGTGCTAAACATAATTATATGGTATGACTGCTCATCCCTAGAGGTACAGATTGGGGGAAATGTGTGGGAACACAGGTGACTTCAATTTCTCTTTCTTTCTTTTTTTAATTTTTAGGGCTATTCGCAGATACATGATGAGATCAACGTCTGAGCAGGAAATTAATATGTTTCATGTATACCTACGGCCTGTAAGGAATTTTGTACAATATTCTCCATATTTCAACCATGACCTGTCATTAAAGGTCAGATATGGAATTTTCAACTTATAGTATATCATGTCAAAAGTTTTGTAATGAGGTAATTTGGGATTTTAAATTTTTTGATTATGTCCGTTCAGCATGCAAGGTCAAAATTTCATGCACATTTTTACAAAGGGACAAGCATCAGTTTGTATGAGAGAGTCTCAAACCTGAAAATGCTCACTCATAGGTGTTAGGCACAGTTTGCAAATAGTGTAGCCTCAATGAAGGTAAGAGAATATATATATATATATATATATATATATATATATATATATATATGATGAGCAAACATCTTTTCATGTTTTTAATTTACCCAGCAAGCACCAATAACATCTTAGAGATATGTAATTAAGTGTATTTAAAAATCTCTTACTGTACTAGGTATAATAACACGTGCTTGTAATTCTAGTCCTTGAGAGGCTAAGATGGAAGGATTGAAAGATCAGGAGCACTGTGAATCCTCTGCTAGCTCAAGGTATATAATGAGTCCCCAGGGGTCATAAAATGACTAATAATAATGATTCTTACTTCAACCAGTGTTAAAAATTCATGTGGTTTATGACTGAAAAATACTTTTACTTAACTATCAATATTCTAAAACTAGACACAAATTAGACTTTTTAGTTTAAATATGTACATGCTTATTGCCTCTATTTTCCTATTGAATTGTAAAACTAAATTACTTAGATATGTATTTAAAATAGATAATTTAAAAATTAATCCCTTAGAAGTCAACAAGTATTCATTCCACATATTAAAACTGAGAAAACAATTTGAAGCAATCTCACTGCCAGTCTCACCAGGAAACTGCACAGCAAAGTGTATGGTTTTGTGTGGGATTCCAACACTGCTCTGCTTTCTTCTAAAGGAGGCTCCCAGAGCCCTGACACTCCAACTGGACACAATGCAGGGATCAACAGACATGGGGAGCCCAGCCTCAGTGGATACGTCTGCAACATATCACCTGTATCAAAGCTCACCACAGAGAAGATTGTAAGAGCCAGAGGACCAGGAAGTCTGCTGGGAAGTTGTATCTTCTAGAAATAGCTGTTTAAACAAGACCTGAACAATGGTGATATCAACAGTCATGCTAATGTGGATTGGAGAAAATCTCATGGGGTCCTACCCATAGACAAAGAGCTACAGTCCGCTAATGACCACTGAATCGGCGAAAATTAGCCTCTTCTAGAGAGGAGCTCCTTAATGGGTTATCCAATGCAAAGTGATCAACCCTAAGACAATATACACACAAATAACAAAACTGGACTCTGCAGGTTAAAAATACAAGAAAAAGAGGCCAAGAGCTTAAGAGGGTTTGACTGGGGAGTAGAGGAGTTGGAAGGTAAGAAAAAGAATGAAGAAATGGTATAATTGTATTCTAATTAAAATATATTAAAATGTTTGGCAAAAAGACTTAATCACTTCAGTGCTAATCCCAATGAACAGAAGTATAAAAAGTTTATAGTTGCAAAATGTAAGAATACGTGGAATGTAATGCTATCACTGAATTTATGTAAACTGTTATGTTAATCATGAAAATTCTTTCTGGAAAAACATGCAGAAACGAATCATTCAGTTGTTGCCCAAACGATTGCCGCTGCTCTAAACAATTGATTTACTAGATTTCTTCTCACTCTTCCTTTACATTTCATCTATGTGCCCGTAATAAATACTGTAGAGTAATGAATACTTTATATTTATGTGTCCTCACCCCCATGGAAGAATTACATCCTTAGGCATTCTCAATTCCTAGATACTTGCATGATGCCCAGTGGGAACTCAAGACACAAAAGTTAGTAGAGAAAACAAGGATCTGAGTGGACAGCTCAGTAGGCAGAGCACTTGCCTTGTGAGCATGAGGAGCTAGATCCTCAGCACTCACATATAAATGCTGGCATAGTATGCACACCTGTACCTCAGCACTGGGAGAGGCAAAACTAAGTGAAATTTTGGGGCTCATTGCTCCAAATTGCTCCAAAATCGCCAACTGGCCCACTTGATGCATTCCAGGTGAGGGAAAGGCACAGTATCAAAGGTGGTGCATACCATTCCTGAGGATGACACCCAAGCCTGGTGCTCACACCTCTACACTCATGCACATGTGCATGTGCACACACACACATAAAAGTAGGTTAAACCTGAAAGGAATTGATAGTACATAAGGAAGAACTGTGAATTCCAGACTTAAGTGTAAACCATGAGACAAAGCACAAGTCTATGGGACAGGATATATAATGGTGGACCAATAAATGTCAACTTTATAAAATGATAAAGCCCAATGCATACCCGGTGAATGACTCAGTAATCTGACCAGGCTCACCGTGTGTCCATACTCATTATCAACTATTTTGTTGGATTTTGAAATAGTGTTTGATTTTTAGTTTTTTTTTTTGTGTGTTTTATGTATATATGCTTTGCCTGTATGTGTGTCTGGATAACACTTCTGTGCCTAGTGCCTGTTGAGGTCAGAAGAAGGTATTAGATCCCCTGGGACTGGAGTTTCAGATGGTTGTGAGTTGCAGTCCAGGTGCTGGGAAATGAAGCTGGGTCCTCTAAGCTGCTGAGCATCTCTTTAGCCACAGCTTTTACTTTAATAAGAACTTTTATCCCTTTACTTCAAGCGGGATATAAAAATAAATTCTATCTAGACAAATATATATTTATTGTAAGTGGACTTCCTTTTCCAAGGAAACACATTTTTGTTAAAATGTCTCTAGAAAAATCATTTCCATGTGCCCAGCATCTTAACCAAGAAAACCTCCAAAAAGGTCTTCTGAAATGCCCTTGAGGACTCAGTGTGACTTGTGTTCAGTACTGATGAACCTTACGTCCAGCTCCTAAGTGGGAAGCAGGATACTGTTCTGGTCCTTTGTTAAGGGAAGATAACAACAGCGTCAGCCCAGTTTCACTTGTGGAGGAAGCAGAAATTCTAAAGCCTCGTTGCTTTACCGCTCAGTGGTCATAGTGGGTGCCTGATACATGACAGATGTGTGCCTCATACACTGAGGGGCACTGGCCCACTGAGAGACTCTCTCCAGTCTCTCCCTAGTACAGATGCTGCTGCAATAAATAGCAGTGTGTGCATTCCTGATCTATTTAGGACTTCGTTTCCATTTGAAGAACTCCGAGGAGAGGGGTAGGCAAAGTACTTATTCCAATGGAGAGCTTGCATTTTGTCTTGTTTTGGTTACTGAGGCAGGGTCTCACTTTGTAGCACATGCGGGTTCCAAACTCAACAACCTGTTGCTTCAGCCTTGATTACAATTTTAAAAGGCTGAAACATTTCTGCATGCTTACAAGGACCCTCCTCCCCAAGTCTTTTTAGCAGGGCGAGCAAGGTGAGCACTTCCCTCTTGGCTCTTCCCAATGGAAAGGCAGTGGATCCGTAGGCTGCCGCTGGATGCTTGCCTGTCTTTCATGCCTAGCGAAGTTGAGCGCACACTCACAGTTATCAGCCATCAGGATATGCTTTTTCTTCAGACCCTACCAGCCCTTTCTTTGTGTTTGGTTATATCTGGTTCATTCACTATAAGAGCTTTTGTGTACTTGGGCAGTTCTCTGTCTTGTATTGCAGACAGTTCCTTGTCTATAATTTCCTCTTTAAAGTCAAGTTTCTTTTAACACACTCATTCCCTTTCGATTTCACACGTCACCCTTGGCAATAGATGGCTTAAAATTATTTCTGCATTCTTTCCCCGTAATAGCTGCCATGTGCTATCTTGCTTTTCAAGTTGAAGAATCTTTGTGTATACATAGACAGTCTTTGCTTTCCTTTTCTTTAATAGGTCTGGAATTATTGTAACATACATTCTCTCCAGATTATTAAACCACCAGATCTGTAACATTTTAAAAATAACATACCATGTCCTTTTGACTAAAATACCACTTTTGTTATACATCAAATACCTCCATGCACTTGGATCTATTTCTGAATTCTCCATTCTTTCCTTTGATTTTTTTTTTTTAAACTAAGCCCAAATCAAAGCCAATAAGGAGCTCATTCAGTGTGAGGAGGTGCCATGCTTCTGTCTCCTCTCATGTGAGCTATTCTGCATAAACTTAAAAAAAAAAAACCCTTAATCCAATCCCTCTCAGACTGCATTCAAATTAAAATTACAATTGTTTTATATTTACTTACTTTAGAAATAATTCATATTTTATTTCATTTCATTTATCTAAGAACCTACTAAGTGATTTCCTTTTGTAATATTTAAGTATTCTTTTTCTGATGATCGTTAATATTTTCCTATTATTGGTTATTTTTGTAAGTACAGAAAAATATTGTTTCCCTTTGGGTGGGACAACCCAAGGCTGTTGGAGCCATGATGGTTTCCATAATAAGCCCAAATGCTAGATGTAAAAGACTTGATATGTTCTGTTGGGTTCTGGTCTTATTTGGTCCAATCTTTTTTTGCTGGGCTCTATTCTTCCATTTTGGAATGTAGATGCTTTTTCTGTGTTATTTTATGTTGGATGCATGTACCTTGAGTTTATTTAGTTTTAATGGTCATACAAGCATGCATAGGGGCCTTGAATCTCAGAAGAGATTTTGGGCTTTTAAACATTGTAAGTGTTGAATACAGTGAAGAGTTTTGAAGTTGGATTAGATGTATTTTGCTTCATGAGTCTATGAAACAAAAGGTGGAAGCTAGGTTTACAAGGGGCAGACTTGTGACAGCTAACATTGTCAATTTTGATAGTATCTAAAATCAACTACATTGTAGATTCTTGTAGATGTCTTATAGATTCTACAAGACAAGCCTCTAGGTCAATGGTTATCAACCTTTAATGCAGTGCCTCATGTTGTAGTGACCCCCAACCATAAAATGATGTTTGTTGCTACATTATAACTATAATTTTGCTACTGTTATGAATCATATGTAAATAGTTTTGGAGTTAGAGGTTTTCTAAAAGGGGTCATGACCCACAGGTTGAGATCCACGGCTCTAGGCTTATCTATGAAGAAATTTCTAGACTGAGTTAACACAAGTGGGAAGAGTCACCTAAAATGTGGACACCACTATCCTGCTGGCCAGGGGCCTGGACTGACTAGAGAGGAGAGTGAGCACCAGAGTTCATAGTTCAAAGTTCCTAACTGTCTCCTTGAGTGCAGAAGCAATGTGGGCAGCTGCCTGGTGCTCCGGCACCATGCCCTTCCAGTCACATTGGACTGTACATTCAAACTGTAAGCCAAGTTAAACCCTTCTGTAAGTTGAATTTGTCATATATCTTGTCCCAGCACCAAAAACTAACCACCTTCCCACCCCAAATCAGCTTTCTAGGCTTCAGTCTATACATCATCTTTCCCATACTTGTTCTAAATAATCTTCCCCTATGGCATCCAGGTTCTACTGACATCCCCAGCCCTTTCAATTATATCTTGGAATGTCACGTTTTATTCTGGTCTGTTGATATTACCCTTGTCCCCTTCCCTCCTGCTCTTCCAACCCCTATTTCTTTTCTTTCATCTTGCTTTGTTAAATCTTTGTGTTGTAAAGATTTAAAAGCCACCCAGTAATTTCAACTACTAGAAGTCCATCTTCCCTTAATTCCTCTCCCTTTCTTCCTTAAGAGTAACCCATAGCTTAGAGTGAGAAAGAGCTGCAATGGTGTTTTCTCGAAATTTCCTGCATCTCTCTCTAGTTCTTCTCTATTGGAAGCAAATCACAAGAAATTGGGATTGAAAGATGCCTGCTTCCTTTACTAGGGAAGGCTACATCCCTTTGTGGTGACTAACTCGGTTAGAGTTAAAACCGAGAGGCTATACGTGCTCTAAGAAGTATACATCTTAAGAAAAATTTCTCTTTTATCTCATTTGTGGATCTTATGTGTGGCTGGTAAGTGGCAAGAAAGTCCCCCTTTTATGTTTCTCTGCAGATGGAGGATCTACCTGCAGACATGTTTCTTCAGCACTTACATAGGCAGGGAACCTCATGTCTAGAGTAGATGCTCTAAGTTCTACTCAGTGGACAGAGTAGTTTGAAATTTCTCCCTAAGAAATATTCATATCATCTCTTTGTATCTGGACTCAGCTATATAACTCAGTTTTGTCCAGTAGAGCACAGGAATATGTGGTTTTCTTGGATTTATGCCCATGACACAATTTATGCTCCCATCATAAAACAAACCTAATTGTTTGCTTGTACAAGCTAAGACAATACAGTCTAGTGAAGATTTTAAAAAGTATGAACAGAGAGAAAATCTAGGAGCTAGTCAAGAGGAGCTATAAAGAGTGGACTCTGGAGTTATGGATATCACAAAAGAAGTCTGAAGTAGGAGTGGTAGCAGACATAATTGAAGGGTTATAGCAAGATTTGGAGTAGAAGACTTATGTGTCATATACTCAAATGTAGGAGAACAAGGTCACATGGACTATAGCTTATTTTACTAAGTAAATGAGTGTGGTTCAAGACCTGCATAAGATGGAGCCAGTCAAAACTCCAGAATGAGTGGCGGTCACCATGCTCTACCCCTAGCTGAGTAGCTCTTGGTGGTTAATGACAGCTGGGGAGGCAGGATTCTATTCTTCCAGTATGTGGCCCCTGGTAGGTGGTCCATGTTCTATACATGCCCCTATACCCACGTGCATCCAGGCATACTGGAACTATTCAAAGTGGGAGAGAGAGACAGAAAGAGAGAGAGAGAGAATATGAAGTTTGGAAGAAGACATGGTGGGGGAGATTTGGAGATTCTGAGTTGGAAGGGGTTGATATGATAAAACATGTGGAAGAGATGTATGAATAAAACAAGGAATAAAAGAATTATTCTCAAAGAATAAAACATATTTTTAAAGTACTAAGAGGCTGACTGCTCAAGATCACCAAGAACTCAACCAGTTGGAAGCTAAAGTACTGACTACATTTCTCTACATTTCTAAAGTACTCTACTCCCCAAAGAGAATTCTACTCCATTAATATGCTCCTTACATGAACCTCTATTTTCTCTAGAAATTTCTGTATCACTGCTGTCAACTTAGCTCTGTTGTGAAGCAAGGGTGAAGAGTAAGTGTAGATCACTACCTGGAGAGGAAGTAGGTTCTTTGGGAGGTGTCTAAAAAGTTCCTGCGGCATGTTTAACATCACACCCTATGCTCACAGAAGTATGAGGGAATGGGAGTAGATTCCTGAACCATTTAAGAAAGTGAGAGTTTAAGGTGAAGAAGAATTACCATGGTTTTTAAAAATATTAAAATCTTGCCTTATAATGAAATAAAATTCACTATTTTTCAAAATTTGTATATTTATATATACATATGTCAATCAACAACAAACAAAATATTTAGAATTAATTGTTGCTGAGAACTATACCTTAACACTGGAATCCCAGCTATCCAAAGCAGATATCCTGTCAGTGTGTGAAAACAGGCTGCTGGCTCCTGGAAGGCAGTGGCAGCTGGGTCCCAGCCCCCTTTGCCTGGAGACAGTTGCTAGGCAATATCAGATTTGCTCACAAATGCACTTTTCACCCAGTGAGCAGTATTATGATAGCACACAGGCCACTTCCCAATCATTCTTTCTGCTCCTATTTTATTAAAAGGCACTAGTAAAATTTGGCAAGAATGACTAATAGTGCCACGGAAGCTGGATTGTGCTAGGCTGTTTCCTGGACAAAAAAAGGTGAAAATCTTTGCTATCTAGGTCCTGGAGTACTTTATGAAAATCTGAAAGCTCCACATTACCCTGTTCTCAGGATGACTATAAATGTTGCCCAGGGACTAGAATGGAATAATGGAATGAAGACAAATTCTCCTTTAAGATGTCTTTTGATTCACAGAAGAAAACAAACTTCATTTCATTTACATGAGCTTTGAGCAACACTAGTAGTCAGTCTGAACCCTGTGACGTATAAGGGAAAGAGTTTCCTTTTGATGGAAGTGTTTATAGTCATCCTCTCCTTTCTTGGAACAACCACAGGTTTGACATGCTCTATTTCAATTCTCACTTATCTCAAGACACCTTTTCATTTCCCTTTTGAGTCTCTGCCTCACTGGTTGTTCAGGAATGAGTAACTTCCAAACACTTGCTTATTTACATGTCCTGTGTTCCTTTTCCCTCCCTGTCCCTTTCTTGTGTTCCTCCCCTCTCTTTCTCCCTGTTAGGAACTGAACATCAGGTATTTCTTATGCTAGGCAAGCGCCTCACCATTGACATATATTTCCAGTGCCCTACAACTGATTTCTAATCTCATACTTCTGTGATTAGGAAAAATAGTTGATATATTTTCAACCTTTAATTTGTTTAGGCATTTTGTGCTATAACATATGGTACAGCTGAGGGAATGTTTCATACCCTATTTAACTTTTAAAATGAAGTTTATGATGGATTGAGCATTCCTGACAATAAGGCAAATTATATATAGCCTGCAGCCAAAAAGGACATCTTGGTGAGGAAAGGACTAGGAAGAATCATTAGTGACAAAGTGGCCTCAGATAAAGGGTGAAAACAGATGCTGTCTTGGGCAAAGCAAAAGCCTTTAGGCAATTTCTAGCAAAAAAACAATAGCAGCAATAAAATCGAGGATGCTTTATGATCAACTGCTTATAATAACAGTGTTCATCTCCAGATGTGCATGGCACTAGAAGAGATGAGAGTTGACATAGTTGCCTGGCCATGTTCTGGATGAACAGAAAGTAGCTAAATTGTAATGTCAAGCTGAGAGGCATATTTTATCTCCTCTGTTACATGAAAACTTAGAACTCACTCTCACCCATGGGTGGAGACACAAGGCAATGATGAAAGTAGTGGGAACCAACTGTTACCAAGATGCGGTCATCTTAGGAATGATTATGGAGAAATCCTTACCATGTAATGAGCACTGCAGAGGCAGAAGAAAATACATTTTGACACTGGCAAAAAAAAAAAAAACCAAACCTCATTTTAGAGTATATTATTCTAGAGCAATAAGAGAGGACACTAAATTTGTATAAAAACTGAAATAACCTGTGAATTCAAGGTCTAAAAATTAACTGGGGTAAAAAGAAAAGAAAAAAACAATATGCAGGCAGAAGAGCTAAGAACAAAAGTGAGCCTTTAGCTCAGGAATTCTGCTAAAATACAAAAGCAAGGAGGAATGTATAGAAGCTGATAGTGTAAAATATTGATGCAGAATATCGAAGGTCCATTTAGTAGAAATGCTTGAAGAACAATAAAACTATGAACATTACTGATTGCACTGGGCAACTTCAGCAATTTGAAAGACAGGAGCTAGAAGATGGCTATCCTGGAGGGAAATCTAGATTATTCCACCAAGTACATTTGTCTTTAATTAAAGTTCGCACTTTTATATTTAGAAATAACTGTATACTAAATTCCAAATTTCTTTTCCTCTAAGGTTGGGCTACATTGTTATCTGAGTAAGAACATACTTTTATGAAAATAGGATAAAAAAGTTCACATTTTAAATAAAAGGCCAAGAGCAATGGTTTCTGTTTTTGCTCATTTATGGCTTTTCAATTAAACTAACCTGATACAAATCACTAAGAGAAAACTATGCTTAAAAAAATATATCGGACGAATAATTCATATTAAATGCTTAAGGGCTTTGAAGAGCTGAGATAAAATTTTCTTCTCATAATTTTACTAAATCATAACATTTTAAAAACATGCATTTACATGGTTTAGTTATATATATTGTTAAGTTGATACGAACAATGGTAATTTTTTAATGTCCATAGAAAACTCTAGATACTGGAAGCCTCAAAGTTCCTACAAGCTTGAAAATAGTTCATTATTGAATAAGCTCCCCTTTGTCCTTCTTCAGTTATGTATCTACATAAACAAAATCACATTCTGGCTTTCCCTCTTACTAACTAGGATCTGGAGTTGTCACCACATGATTTCTGTCCCATCAACTCGCTTGCATTTACTCACACACCTTGAGTAAATATCTGGTGGCAATGTGGGTGCACATGTGACCACATTATAGAGCAGAGAAAAGACAGGGCTCTCACAATGCCTTTAAGGGTAGGTACTATCTGATCTAGGGACCTTCCACCAGGATCCACATCTTTATGGTCCACTACCTCCTAATAGTGCCACCTTAAGACTTAAACTTTAAATACACGAATCTTTGTGGGGGGCATAATTGGACCCCAACTAAACCAACAAAGAGAAACAGAATCAGAGCTGTAGTAGCAGAACATACACCAGTCCTATGTGTTTACTGATGTTATCTCTTCAATACAAGCATTGATTTGAAGAATGTTTTGGAGGTCAGTTGGTAGGTAGAATTAGTATGCTTAAAGACACCAATATCATCAGGGAAAATACTGGGACTGCATCAGGCCTTCCTGTGATAATAACTTTTTCTGGAAAAACTTTTATGATCAGAAACTGAACTTTTGCCCAACCTTGCAGCAAGTTAACCATATGCTTTGCAACTATTTACAATTCTAGACTTAGTCCATTTCCCTATTGTCTATTCAGCTAGTTTAAATTTAAGCTGTTTTTAAGAGAACTGTAACCAACCTGACAATGTTTTGGACTCCCCATGGAATCAGCTTTTACAAGCTAAGCTGAATGCATAGTTTTAATATAAAATAATGTTCCTTGTCCACATCTCTGACCCAGAATAATGTAATAGGGTTGGGGGTGATAACGCAGTCTAACATATTTCACTGAAAGCAGCCAATGAGTTGAAAGCAACCTTGAAATAAATATCCACTATAAATGTTAGAAGCAATGTGAGGTTATAAGTTTATAACCTCCATGTGCAATTCTGGGTGGGTAGGGTTCAATAAAGTAACTTCTTCCCTTGTAGATTCTGCTGAAGATTTCTGTAGGAAAGGATCCTTCATTCCTTTTTTGAACCATCATGTTTTAATGCTGCTCAATAACAAACACAGCCTTTGTTACCTCGAAGTCCTCCAGCACAGAGACAAGTGGAGTTCAGACCCAGCTCACTCTTGGCTTTCTCCAAAAAGTTAGATTCTTCTCTTTAATGTGGTGCTGCTACATATCTGGGTCTTATCTCTGTAAGCTGTTGAGTCAAATTTGAAGCAAATTGTCCAGTGGACTCCCATCTTAGGTTTCTAGAAGGCTGTGATACATTATATCAGATAAATCAAAATTAATGAACACTTTCTCACACCCACCCTTTACTCTGATTAATACTCTGATTAAGCCACAGTGCTAAAAACTCCACCTAATGGCTTGCTGCTAGAGGTCCCTGCGAAGGCCACTTGGGACACCATATCCTAATAGTGATACCATGATTCAAAGATAGTCTACAAAGGTGTATGGGGGGAGAAGAACGCCCTGTCTCTCATCTCTTCATCATGACTTCCACAATCATAAGGTAAAATACTAGGAACAAATTAGAATCTTTGATACAACCAAGATATATTTGAGAATGGCTGACCTGAAAAACAAAACCCAAGGATCAAGTGGTCTTTATTCCCAATGTTCTTGTCTCCGGCATCTAAATTATTCCAGCACTGGAAAAAATTCAAGCTAAGCTTTTTCTCCGCTTGAAATTGGAGCCTCTAATAAGATACACAGAATTCTGATATCAGCCTGAGAATCAATCAGTAACCTCAAATGTCAATCATTCTGCTGTGTCTTTGGGAAATTAAGAAGAGATTAAGGGGAGCAGTGAGAAAGAAAATAAGATCCTACAAGCTGCACAATGGTTTGTAAAATCTTTGTGTCGTGGGGTAAATCACTTAACTTCACTTGGTTTCAGATGATCTAAAAATTGGTCCAAGAAATCGCTTCATGCTTAACTCCCAATATCTCAAGGCCCCCAAACCTAACCAGTTCTAAAAAGACAATAGGAAAGAGGAAGTAGAAGAGGGCCCCAGCTTGAGGTCAGGGATGCTGATTCCCCCAGAAGTTTTTTTATTGTTGAGGATAGTTTTTGCTATCCTGGGTTTTTTGTTATTCCATATGAATTTGAGAATTGCTCTTTTTAAGTCTATGAAGAATTGAGTTGGAATTTTGATGGGGATTGCGTTGAATCTGTAGATTGCTTTTGGGAAGATGGCCGTTTTTATTATAGTAATCCTGCCAATCCATGAGCATGGGAGATCTTTCCATCTTCTGAGGTCTTCTTCGATTTCTTTCTTCAGAGACTTGAAGTTCTTGTCATACAGATCTTTCATTTGTTTGGTTAGAGTCACACCAAGATACTTTATATTGTTTGTGACTATTGTGAAGGGTGTCTTTTCCCTAATTTCTTTCTCAACCTGTTTATCTTTTGAGTATAGGGAGGCTAATACTGATTTGTAGCCACTTGATTTTAAGATCAAAAACTCAGGTGACAGCAGATGCTGGTGAGGATGTGGAGAAAGAAGAACACTTCTCCATTGCTGGTGGGATTGCAAGCTGGTACAACCACTCTGGAAATCAGTTTGGCAGACCCTCAGAAAATTGGACATAATACTACCTGAGGACCCAGCTATACCACTCCTGGGCATATACCCAGAAGATACTCCAACATCTAATAAGGACACATACTCCACTATGTTCATAGCAGCCATATTTATAAAAGCCAGAAGCTGGAAACAACCCAGATGTCCCTCAACAGAGGATGGATACAGAAAATGTGGTACATTTACACAATGGAATACTACTCAGCTATTAAAAACAATGACTTCATGAAATTTGCAGGCAAATGGATGGAACTTGAAAATATCATCCTGAGTGAGGTAACTCAGTCACAAAAGAACAAACACCGTATATACTCACTGATAAGTGGTTATTAGCCCAAAAGTTCAGAACACCCAGGATTCAATTCATAGCAACTGTTGGACTGAATGTGAGGTCCTGGTGGAAGAGTTGGAGAAGGGACTGAAGGAATTGAGGGAGTTTGTAGCCCCATGGGGAGGAGCAACAGTGTCAGCTGGTCAGCCCCACCCCCACCCCAGTACTCTAAGAGACTGGACTGCCAACCAAAGAATGCACATGGAGGGACCCATGGTGCTGGCTGCATATGTGGCAGAGGAAGGCCTTGTTGGCCATCAGTGGGAGGAGAGGCCCTTGGGCCTGAGAGTGTTAGATGCCCCAGTATAGGGGAATACCAGAAAAGGAAGATGGGAGTGGGTGGGTGGGGGGATACCCTCATAGAGGCAGGGGGACGGGGATGAGATAGGGGGTTTCCAAAGGGAAGACCTGGAAAGGGGAAAACATTTGAAATGCAAATAAAGTATCAAAAATAAATTAAAAAAATATTCCAAAGAAGAAGAAGAAAGAAGAAGAAGAAGAAGAAGAAGAAGAAGAAGAAGAAGAAGAAGAA
>JADRCH010000143.1:1803727-1929533 GCA_019843965.1 Rhynchomys soricoides | reverse complement strand
AAGAAGAAGAAGAAGAAGAAGAAGAAGAAGAAGAAGAAGAAGAAGAAGAAGAAGAAGAAGAAGGCGGCCCTAGGAAGGACATTAACAGCCAGACAGAACATCTCTCAAGCTAAATGGGAAGCCATACTGCCTGCAGGCGGTGCAATGAGGAAGAGGAAGCCCAGAGAGCAAGTATCCCCAGCTCCAGGGTCTATCTCACTCCCTGCCTCTAGGGGCAAGTCTGTCTTACCAGACTATTTGTGGAGGTGCTCTGGGGACCTAGCTATCCGCCAGGCTCTTTTGAATATAGGTGATTGTACAACAGACATCTTTCTGCCTCATTTGCTAGTCAGCTTCGGTTTCTTGCTGACTGGGTGGCTCTGTTCTCTTTTCTAACAGATGCTGCACCCTACCAAGCACTAAAATTAGAATATCCTGTGTATATATGAATCACCTCTCCTCACCTTAGAACAGCCTTTTGTCTGTTATATTGAAAACCAGTTTTGACTTACTGTTTTAAAGAAAAAGGTCTAAAAGAACTGAAATAGGTTTTCATATTTAAAGAATACAATGTAATTGCTGGCATATAGCAAGTATTTACAGGCTTTTAAAAACACGTGTTGATGGCCAGACATGAGTGTCAGTCAAACAGCTAATAAACATACTCAGAATAATTTCTATTTTGTATATCAGTTTATAAAGATAGTTTTAAAATCATTTCTATTTTGTCTCTCTGTATATTTTAATTACAAAAATAATTTATGGATTCAATTTCCAATGGAAATTTTTCAGCATAAAAGAAGAAAACTACAGATTTTCACTCTATCGCCACACACTGGAGCAAAAAGTTAGCTGTTAATCTCTAAGAGACTGATTAAAGTACAAGATATGTAAAATGGTGCTCTGCAGCTCTTACAGAATGAGACAGACGCACATACTGATTTATACCGAAGCAAAAACCCATGCCAGTTAAGATAGATGCAAACTGACTCCACAGAAAAAGGTAGCATGTGCCAACTGCAGAACAGTATGTGAAACCTGATTGCCACCGTGATGACTGATGCTGACATCCTTGTGTCCTTAGGTTAAAAGATAAATGCCCATGTTCAGAAACAGAACCGCATATATGCCAACTCTTTTCCGCACAACTCTAGGAGATATCATGCATAGACAGCAACATTCCTCGAACGGCATCCCCACACGATGTGGATGGAAGTACTGAAAAGATACAGGTAGTCTTAGGGTGGGTTTGCCATGTTTCAGTGGTTATGTTATTAGGATTCTTGCTCTGCTGCGCAAGTTTATACTGACCGTTTGGCTTGTTTGGCTTGCTTTGCAGCATATGTATCACAAAACCTGTGTGCATGGAGTATGTGTGTATATATATATATGTATGTATGTATGTATGTATATATATGAAAGCAAATACATAAAAAAGCTAGGTATCTGACAAGTAATGAGTGTTAGGGACTGCAGTACATCTGAGGCACTCTTTAAAGCCATGCCATAATCATGACCATGCATTATTTGTACAGTTGAAATATCTTAACTCCCACAGGTTTCCAGGTCACATGACCAATCCTCTAGGTCACATGACCAATCCCAGCAGAGGCAGCATGGGGGAACTTCAGAGCCATTTCATGACACCCTCCACATTTTAGCTCCTTAGTTCCTCTCTTGGATAAGGACAATAGATTACAGACAGATTCTATGGTTTCAGAATAGATTTGTGATCAAATAATCTGTAACTAACCACTTTGACTATTACCATGCTCAATTTTACTGTAAGATATTTTCTGTAAATTTTAACCACTTTATGGTTTTTAGACCAATTGGCTATTTGTGGGGTAGGGGTGGGGAGGGGGCATCTCAGTGCTACTTTTTGACATCTCAGTGGATTTGGTACTTTTTTGGCATCTCAGTGGATTTGGTTCTTTTTTTGGCATCTTGGTGGATCACGCTCCTGCCAAGGCCAATCAATCCAGTGCTGTATGCTAAGTAATTCCCTTTCATTATAAGGGTATTTTGTTACAGTGACTGAAGTTCCAATGGGGGAATGTGTCCTTCAGAAGAGAAGTAGAATCCCAATTGAATAGGAGTCTTAGGGAACATTCTTTGGGATTTCTGCAATCCTTTTCAAGTAAGGCTAGGAAAAAATGCAAGCCAGGGGAACTACCAGGATCTCACCACCCTCCTCAAGGTATGCTCCTAGGGACCTTAGACACCTGAGTCTG
Source organism: Rhynchomys soricoides (assembly GCA_019843965.1). Classification (NCBI taxonomy): domain Eukaryota; kingdom Metazoa; phylum Chordata; class Mammalia; order Rodentia; family Muridae; genus Rhynchomys; species Rhynchomys soricoides. The sequence continues at coordinate 1,927,320 of JADRCH010000143.1, read as the reverse complement.
TTATGGCTCCTCCCTGGAAACTGTCCTTAATGCACAATTTAGATCTAAACTAAGCAGGATGGAACTGCTTACCCACACTGAGAAGCAGGATTTCCTTCTTTGAAAGAGAAGGCAGTATTCTGTACTTCAGACTGAGCACTACATCTGCATTTTCCCACTGAACTATTCCTTAATGTTAAGTTTTCTTGCTGCTTTACACAAATACATGTGCATAAACTCTGTGTCTGTGAGTTACCAGACTTAGGTATTTGTTTTTTAAAATTTCACGTAAAGTAATTGGCTGTTAAATGAAGGCTTCATGATCACATGCAATAATCTCCCTTGCTCTCAGCAGTATACATACCCGTGTTCTGGCCTTCCGAGGATAAGCCAGAGAAGAGAAAGTTAAAGCAAGGCTGGGTGGTAGAGGCTTTAATCACAGCACTCCGGAAGCAAAAGCAGACTGATTTCTGTGAGTTCAAGGCCAGCCTGGTCTACAGAACTAGTTCTAGGACAACTAGGGCTCCACAGTGAAACTCCATCTCAAAAAACAAAAAAAAAAAGATAAACAAAAGTGTTTTCAGTACAAACTTAGAAAAATACAGCTGGACTTATAAGCAGCTTCCACAGCAGCAGCACTCCTCTGAAGTGGATTCAGGTTAGGATTACACATATATCCTAATACTTGAATATAATTTCTTCTAACATATCTCCAGTGGCTGAAGTTACATGATATCATTTCATATGTACTTTTACTATGAGAGCCCAGTCTGCACAGTGCTATGGTGTTTGACATCTCTCCAGTATGTGCAAATATTGATCTTGTCCCAGATTCATCAGCACAAACACATTGTTCTTCTCTGTTCTCACTGACTTGAGGCTCTGGGTAGTGATCTGGGGACATGGGGTTGAAGGGGGAAACAGCATGAGGCTAGGAAAAGTCTTTCTGAGATTAATAACAACAAATTTCCCTAGATCCCAGGGCTTCTGTCATGGACAACTGGACACGCATGCATTCTGTATAACTGGTGAACCCACTTGCAACCAAGCTTGACCTGAGAACCAAGGAGTCTCAGATGGCGTAATCCCCACAGCTCCACTGGTTGTGAACAATCATATATGTCTCCAATCTTAAAAAGTACAAATTAAGCTTTTCCAGACTGGAAAGACATAATGCAGTTACTCTGAGCAGCTACATAGTCCTGCTTCAGGGCTCTGATGGCCACAGAAATGTGGCCCTCTGGCTCCCACTAACCTGCGTGTGTTCCTAGTCTCCTCTCTCCCTCTCTCCCTCTCTCTCTCTCTCTCTCTCTCTCTCTCTCTCTCTGTGGTGTGTGTATGTTGTGTGTCCTTTCCAACCATTAGTAACTTATTTACATCTATAAAATAGTAATAATAAACATGGCGATTCCTTTGATGTGTTCTAGTCACCTGTCAGCAACTAAAACTGTCCGCACTGAAACCAAACTTTTCCAGTCACCTTTGTCTCCCTCAGTCTGAGATTTGGCCCAAATCCATGTACTTTGTTTTCCATTGTGGTTCTTTAACTCGAACCAATGTGTTTTTAAAGACTTACACATGCGATAGCATTGACAATAGTGACTTTGCCTACTGAAGTTTCCATTGCCAGGGAATATAAAGTAGTGTTCCTCATGCTCATTTCACACATGTGTTTGCAATACTAGGTAAAATACTGTTTGAGAGCTGTGAAATAAAACCTCTGGGTTTTCTCACATGTAAGAATTACAGAATTACTAAAATATTAATTTCCTTTTTGAAAGTTCATTTTAAAACATGCACTTGGATTATTATACTTAGAATTATTATTATTATTTATGCTTAGAAGTTTTCTGTGAATAAAAAGTTTAAATATATGGAACATTAAATCCTCATCACTTGTAGAGTAATTAATAAATCTATTTATTAAGGGCACTATTCTTCTAAAAAGATTTTGGGTCATCAAAATTATGTATTTTTATGTAGGTTGTTTGTTGAAATTTCATAACACTGAGACTTACCATGTAATTTTATTAACTTATCTCTTTCAAAATCTAATCAGGGATGTGGGTATGGTGGGAAGAAATGTACTTACGTTTTTGCAGCATCACACCCGTACACATAAAAAGGAATGTCCTGTTAACCTTTATTTTAATAAACACTATGTGTTCTAGTTTCTTTCATGCAGCTTTTAGGAGACAAGTTAGAGGAGGACTTGTTTATTTTGGCTCACAGTCTCAGGGGGTTCAGACGTGGTGACATAGTCCCACATAGAACATCATGGCACCGAGTGCATATGCAGAAGAAGGTCTTTTATTCATTGTACACCAGAAAGAGAGAGACAGAGACAGAGAGACAGACAGAGAGAGAGAAAGAGAGAGAGAAAGTGATCCTAGACAGGATACCCCAAGACCTGCCCTTGTGATCTACTTCTTCCATTAGGCCCCATTTCTTAAAAATTTCCAGAACCTCTGAAAAAAAAAAATCCATCTGAGGACCTAGGCTTTGACACATGAACCTGTGCAGAAGAGGTTCTCCATAGTCCATCCATGCTACACCAGGCATCTTCTTTGTTTCACAGGTTTCTCAACAACGGTCCCAAACTGGTTCCTCATGGAATGGTAGGGAAAGAGAAAAACTCTTCAGGTATTTACTATTGTAAAGTTATTTCTGCAGTGACTATGAAATGGTGATCTTCCTGGTTCACACCACACAGAATAAGCACAATGTTTATACCCTCTTGAAAACTGTTCTCGAAAGCTCGAGCAAATAAGTAGGTGTATTAGAGTACCACTGGAGACAATCAGCTGAGATAAGTAGGCATTGGTGCACTTCTACAGTCATACACTGCTGCCTCGTGGCATCATGGTTACCTGCATTTCACACTACACATTCAAACACTCTAAAACCCCAAAGGATGTGAGAAGTAAGGTGTGATTTGAGAATGCATTTAAATTAAATGTGGAAGGTCTTAAGGAAGAAGAATAACCGGTGTCTCTTTTCTAAAATTAATTAATTAATTTATTTATTTTAAACTCCAGATTTTATCCCCTTCCCAGTCCACCCTCCAACTGTTCCACATCCCATACCTCCTCCTCACTCCCCTGTCTCCACGAGGATGTCTCCACTCTCTACCCCTACCCCACCAGACCTCTAAACTCCCTGGGGCCTCCAGTATCTTGAGGGTTAGGTGCATCCTCTTTGACTAAACCCAGACCCAGCAGTCCTCTGTTGTCTATGTGTTGGGGGCCTCATATCAGCTGGTGTATGCTGCCTGGTCAGTGGTCCAGTGTTTGAAAGACCTTGGGGGTCCAGGTTAACTGAGACTGCTGGTCCTCCTACAGGCTTGTCCTCCTCTTCAGCTTCTTCCAGCTTTTCCCTAACTCAACCACAGGGGTCAGTAGCTTCTTGTCCGTTGGTTGGGTGCAAATATCTGCATCTGACTCTTTCAGCTTCTTGTTGGGTATTTCAGAGGGCAGTCATGATAGGTCCCTTTTGTGAGCTCTTCATAGCCTCAGTAATAGTGACAAACATTGGGGCCTCCCCTTGAGCTGGATCCCAAGTTGGGCCTGTTGCTGGACCTCCTTTTCCCCAGGATCTTCTCCATTTTTCTCTCTGCAATTCTTTTAGACAGGAACAATAATGGGTCAGAGTTCTTGACTGTGGAATGGCAACTCCATCCTTCACTTGATGCTCTGTCTTTCTGCTGGATGTGGGCTCTACAAGTTCCCTCTCCCCAATGAAGGGTCCCTCTCTTTGAGTCCTGAGAGTCTCTCATCTTTGCAGGCAAATGGATGGATCTAGAAAATATCATCCTGAGTGAGATAACTCAGACCCAAAAGGACATGCATGGTATGTACTCACTAATAAGTATATATTAGCCCCCCCCCCCCAAGTGCCAAGTACCCAAGATAGAGTCTACAGAACTAAAAAGGTCAACAAGCTGAAGGGCCCAAGTGAGGATGTCTTAGTCCCATTTTGAAGGGACAAGAAACCAACCGCAAGGGGGGGGGAAGGGAAATGGGAGGGAAAAGGGATGAGGGGGGTCGGAGAGGGGAGCATGATCTGGTATTGGGTAGGGGGAAAAGGCCTGAAATCCCTGAGGGCCAGCAGAAAGAATGGAAACAGGCAACCCCAGGAGGTAGGAAGTTGGGGGGACCCTCCAGAACTGGTGTCTTTTAAAGAAAGCATCAGAGTTGATTAAACCATACACAGAGGAAAAGAAGCTCACAGCTAAATACCATACTCTATCAGGGATGCAGACCGGAGAGGAGCAGGAAAGCCATGTGTAGGTTAATAGGTAAGCTAAAACCACAAAGGGAAATACACAAGCCAAACAAGACTGCAGTGTTAGCTGCAGGGCTGCTTAAACTTTGTCTACTTGTGGCCCTTTACACAGGAGGAACCCTTATACAGCTCAGCATGCATAGGTATGTATCAGGTTTACCAACCAAACACAACATTGCAAACCTTTACAAGTCATAAAGGCTAAAATAATCTTTGATTACACACACACACACACACACACACACACACACACACAAATGTATCATTCATTAAAGATAAAAGCACATTTGTGTACTCCTAAGATGGGTGTGCTTAGTTATTCTTACACAAGGACCTAAATCTGGCTGAATATATAACATGGTGGAGTGCAGTGCTCAATGTTTCTCAGAGTATATCTTGATTTTTGGAACTATTACAAGAATGCTGTTTTACACAAATAGAGAGCCCAAGATCCTAAGCCAAAATCCATTAAACATTTTTTTGGGGGGGAGAGGAGTTCTTTATTTTCTTTTTAAAAGTTATTTATTTACTTTACATCCTGATTGCTGCCCCCTCCCAGTACCCCACCTCACACAGATCCTCTCCTCATTTCCCCTCCCCTTCTCCTCTGAGAGGGTGGTAGACTCCCTGAGTACCCCTCCACCCTGGCACACCAAGTCTCTGCAGGGCTAGGTGCATCCTCTCCCACTGAGGCCAGACAAGGCAGCTCAGCTAGAAGAACACATTGCACAGACAGACAACAGCTTTAGAGATAGCCCCTGCTCCAGTTGTTGGGGGACACACATAAAGACCAAGCTGCATATCTGCTACATATGTGAAGGGGGTCTAGGTCCAGCCAGTGTATGTTATTTGGTTGCTGGTTCAGTCTCTTAGAGCCCCCAAGGGTCCAGGTTAGTTGACTCTGGTGGTCGTTCTGTAGAGTTTCTATTCCCTCCAGGGTCTTCAATTATTCTCCCAATTCTTCCATTAGAGTCCCTAAGCTCTATCCAATGTTGGACTGTCAGTCAGTGTCTACATCTGTTTGAGTCAGTTTCTGGGTGGAGCCTTTTAGATTTTATATAAAAATCAGGCCAGCAACTCAGACAGACATTAAGCTCTAACATTCTATCCTGTGCAACAAGAACACCAATAGGATGCTTACCAAGAGGAATGCTAGTAATGGTAAAAAGAGGCAGAAAGTCAGAAAACAAACTTTGTTGGTAGATGGAGAGATGGTTCAGTGATTAAGAGCATCAAGGAGGATCAAGGTTCAATTTCCAGCAACCACAAGGCAGCACACAACTATCTGTAACTGCAGTATTAGGAGATCTCGTGCCCTCTTTTGACCTCTTTGAGCATTTGCATGTACATGGTAAACAGGTAGACAAAATACTTACACATATAATATATATATATTATATATTAATATATAATATATATATATTATATATCTCTTTGTTTTCTGGGCTGGTGAGATGGTGCAACAGGTAAAGGCACTTGTGGCAAAGCCTAATAACCTGGGTTTTATCCCTAGGATCCACATGGTGGAAGGAGACCTCCACCCTCCTGTAGAGTATTCACAAATAGGCACACACACACCCACACACTAATAAATAAATATATTGCAAATCTTTGATTTTCATAATTTAATTATGTTTCTTTAAGAGCAGCAGTTACTGTGTACAGTAAAAACCCTGTAGTTTATAACATACAATAATCTTGAATCTGAGCCAGGGTGGTTTGGGCAGTGTGTGTTGATGGTGTAGAGTAGCAGGGTGTGTTCAGAACCAAGGCTAAGTGAATGCAACACAGATGGATATTGCCACCAACACCTCAGACTTATCACGTGTTTGATACGGATTTAATTTTGGGTCATTGCCTATTTAGAAGTCTTTTACTGTTGTTGAGTTTGTGTGTATGTGACTCTTATATTTGGTTACACAACCCATGTAGGATTATGACCCACAGTTTTTCCTAAAAACAAGTATGATTTGCCAACAAAAATCGAGAAGCACATCTTTTGCTCATTTGTAAGTTTGTGCCTGTCTTAGGGTTTCATTGCTGTGAAGAGACACAGCATCATCTATAAAGGCAAACATTTCATTGGAGCTGGCTTACAGAGGTTTAGTCCATTATCATCATGGCAGAAAGCATGGAGGTACATAGGCAGACATGGTGCTGGGGAAGGAGCTTGGAGTTCTGTATCTTGATCTACAGACAACAGAAGAAGACCATGTACCACACTAGGCCTAGCTTGAGCATAGGAGACCTCAAAGGCCACTTCCACAGTGACACACTTCCTCCAGTAAGGCCACACTGCCTTTGGGCCAATCATTTACACACAAGTCTATGGAGGCCATTTCTATTCAAGCCACCATGGTGCCCAAAATAATTAACAGAAAATTCTGGTAAATTTCAAGTAGATTTTTAAAACAGGCGTAAGATTACAATATAAGGGATTTAAAATGTTATACAGACAGGTTTTTGAGACAGGGTCTGACTGGGCGCCCAAGCTGGCTTCCAAACAATGCTCCTTCACTCTCCCAAATACTGGGATTACAGTTTGTGTGCCCCCTTGTGAAGCTCATGGGTGTTTCTTAAATATTCTGCATTGTCTGCTAAAAATGGTCATAAAATAAAGTCCAAGGATTGCCATGCGAATAAAATTTGTCTTGTGGATACAATATGAAGTGAAACAACAGTCAACAGAGCCATTTAAAGTTGGAAGAATTAAGGCTGCCTCGAACTCTCAAAAGCTGAATATTAATGTTGAGCCAATCACATCCTAGGAAAAGTGACATTGGTTAGTGAAGACTATGACCTGAATTACTTCAGTAATAAAAATAAAGGCAAATAAACATCAATACAAAGTGGCCTGGGTTCCATCAATTTTGCAAAACCGTGAGAAAAGAAACTCCAGTGCTTTCCTCAAGGTGGCAATGTTGAGAGTCAAGTAGGGACAAGTAGGCAGAAGTCTTGGACGACATTGGAAAACATATATAATAGTAGGAGCTCCAGGCACCCAGTGACAGCCATTCTCTCCCACTGGAAGCTCACGGTGACATGTCTTCTCCGTCCCGTGTATCAGTGGCCTAGAAGGAACACAGCCACTTTTCTCCAGTTACAAATTGACCATTGGGTTGCAGTTTTAGATCAAATGCTTTAGAACATCTATTCCCAAGCACTCTACAGCTGTAGTGGCCTTAGGACAAACTGACACAGCCATGCTCTGCTCTGAGTTGGTCTGGCAGCCTGCCTATTTCCTCAGTGTTTTGACAGTTACTGTTCCTCAGAGATGCTCTCATCAGTGCCCCGAACAAAGCTCATGATCACAAGCTGAGGAGAATGGTTACATCTAGAGTTTAAGTTTCTAGCTCCAGTGGAGCCAACAGGTGGTAAGGACGAATTGTTGCTCTCCTTGTCTGTTTTCTTCGGCTCTCAGACCTGCAGATAAAAATCAACCTTGTTGTTCTAAATTTTTGAAAAGTTCACTTTCAAGGATAACTTCCTACATGAGCTTATAGAATACTTTCTCTAAAGGCAGGTTTTGAAGGAACGTGATGCTTCTTATTTTGAAGGGGAAACTGGATAGATATAAAAAATAAGAAAGTGAAACAATACTGTCTCATGTGCAATGGCTTCTAACTTCCCCGACCTCAGCCCCACTCCCCATCAATGCCTCAAACACGTTGGGGATGTTTTGGTAGGGCATGTAGTTATAACATTTTCTTCCGTAAATAATACTTAGATTTTTAATTAGGGATACAAGTTTTAAAATAATTCTTAGTAAATATTGTTATTTTGTGATCACGTTCCATTAATTAATTAACTGTCCAATTGTAATGGTATTGGAACAAATCCAATTTGTTCCATGATAGCTTAATCCATGGTCACTCACATGGTCTGTGTTGGCAGGCAGCCTCTCATTTGATCTTCTCACAAACCTGCAAGGTTTATCCCTTTCTTAGACAGGCAGTCTTTTGCATAGTGTGGTTCTTGAAGCCTACTGTGTAAGGTAAAACAGAGCAAAGGGCTCTTGAAGCAGTAACTCCATGTTCCAAAGGAACGTTAGCCCTAGAGGGTTGCCGAGATTTCACACCTCACCAGTGATATCAGGGAACACAGTATTCACAACTTAATTTCTTTTTTTTGTTCATATTTTAAATGTTTCTTTTATTTATATGAGTACAGTGTAGCTGTCTTCAGACACACCAGAAGAGGGCACTGGATTCCATTTCAGATGGTTGTGAGCCACCATGTAGTGGTTGGGAATTGAACTCAGGACCTCTGGAAGAGCAGTCAGCACTCTTAACCACCGAGCCATCTCTCCAGCCCTCAACTTAATTTCTTTTAACAAGATGAGTTTTGTAGAAAGCAAATAGGTGGTCTGCTAGTGTATAGTTCAAGATGCACATCTGGTGTAACCAGAAACTAGTTGCAGTAACCCAGACAGTCTGGACAGTATCGACTGAAGACAGCTAGACCTCATGGTGCCTGTGGCATAAAATTAAAATATAATTTCCTGGTTTTATTTGCACTGTTTTATTCTCATTTTCTTGAACAGCCTTTCCATTAAAAACCACTCACAGAGTCCTAGAGCTTGAGCGATAGTCTGTCACATTTCCTGTCGATAGCTTCTCAAATGATGTCACTTCCCTTGCTCCAGTGCTTGGAATTCTTACTAAATTGGCTGTCTTGCTGTGCAAGCAGAACAGTTGCAACCAGTAACAACTTTGGAAACACAATGGGAAATGACAATTGTCCCGTGATGAAAACAAATAAGCAAACAAGTTTTGCTAAAACTTAAAATAAATTCTTTCTGACTACAAGTAGAGGAATTTTAACGTGTATAAAATAAGTTAGTCTAGTGGGACATAAAATAGCACAGAGAATCATTTTGGTGTTTTTAGTCTTGAGAGATGGCTTAGTGGGCAAAGTGCTTGCTCTGCAAGCATTAGGGCCTGAGTTCAGATCCCCTGAACCCATGTGAAAGCCATGCACAGCTGTACAAGTTGAAACCCCAAGGCTGAGGTGGGGATCCAAGTGGACCCTGGGGGTTTGCTGGCTTGTCAATCTAGCTAAAATGGTGAAGTTCAGGTTCAGTCAGATAAAAGACATTCCAGTATCATCTAATGCTTTCCTCTTAAACCTGCAGGAGCGAGTTCATCTGCACACACACACACACACACACACACACACACACACACACACCGTGGTGGTGGCAATGGTGATGGAGGCCGCAGTGATGGTGATGGTGGTTGTAGTGGTGGTTGTTGATATGGTGAGATAGATAGATAGATAGATAGATAGATAGAAAGACAGACAGATAGATGCAAAATATTTAAAAATTAATGCACATTGTAAAAATAAAAATCAGGCGTTAGAGTTTTCAACAGCAAGACTCATTAGGGTTAAACAGTGGAGTCAGATTTTGAAAGTTTGGAAGAAAATGCATTTATGTTGATATTTTTATAGCTAAACTGATTTTTAAAAGTGATGAGAAATCTATTTCAGAACACTTCTCATGTATTTTTTTGAAACTATTTATATGCATGAAAATCATATATGCCTTTGGCAAAAGAGAGCTGACTTTGGAAGCATGAAGTGAGTTAAGATAAATGAGTAAAGAGTTGAGGACTTTATTAGTGCCCAAATGAGAATTTAGTGCAAATAACCTCAATCCCCCTTCAGGAAGGTCCCAAAGGATGCTGTTCACAGTGTGGTAGCACATCAGGGTTACAGGTTTATTTTGGGAGAATGCCACAATACTGATAAACATAAGACATTTCTTTCGGGTTGGTAGCCTAGGAGTGTCTATCCATAAAACAGGATAGTATATTGTTCATCTTCGCTGTCTATTTGAGTAAAGTAGCTTTCATCCTGGAGAGAGGCCTCTAGGCAAGATTTTTGTTTGATTATCTGTTGTCTGGTTATGTTTTTAGAGAATTTTAAGAGGAGAAAGACTGACCCCGAGTGTGAGAGGCACTTGCCTATAAGCCGGGGTCCTGGAGTGAACAAAATAGGGAAAGGAGAAAGTAAGAAGAATGTCACTGTTAAACTATTTCTGCTTCCTGGTCCACCAAGGTGTGAGGCTCCCAACCACCTGAGCCTGCCGAGTCTGTCATCTTGAGCTCTGGCATTCCTTCCCCATCGTGTGGAAACTGTCCTCTCAACCCATGACTCCAAACAAGTCTTTCTTCTCATATGCGACTCCTTTTCAAGTATTTTGTTGAAGCAGAAATAAAAGTGCATAACAGAAATTTGGTATGAGGAAGTGAGGGCGCTGCTGTGATTAAACTGGCCATGTGGTTTGTAAACCTTTGGAACGACCTTGAAAAAGGAATGTGGACACGTTTGGATTTGTGGGTTAGAGAAACTCTAGAATGCTGTAAGCATTTAGAGACCAACCGGCCATTTTTGTGGAAGTATGGAAGACCACACAACTGATAGCAAGGTAGACAGTGAGACTGGAGCAGTGGGGATGAGGCCAGGAAGGAGGGTGGAGGCCAATAGTGTTACATTTTAGCAAAGAATCTTGCTGTGCTCTCCCTGTGTCCTGAAAATCAGGCAGAGGCAGAACTAAAGAGCAATGCTTTAAGGTGCTGGCACGGGAAATTTTAAGGCAGCATGGTAGCCTATTGTGGCAGTTGCTGTTTGCCCCTCTTAGATTTACGGTAAGAGAATGCAGAAGAACATGCACACTGAGCAGTTTGTCAAGGAGAGGAAAGAGGGAAAGTCAAACGTTGCAGACAAGTGGGTCTGAGGAAAGCGGTCAGGGTAAAGAAACTAGAATGTGAAAAAGGAACCCCAGCCAACACCCCACCCTTTGAGGGTTCCAAAGTGCAAATTAATTTGAAAGGCAAGAGCTTGACTGAGAACACTACAAGTAGTTCCCTGCTTGAAAATAGTCATCCAGAGAAGCAGCTTGCCAGACTCGGCTACCAAGGGGCACAGGGACCGCCAGAACTGGTGCAGCAGGTGGAGGTCAAAGTAACCCTCAAGCCCCCAACAGGACGTGGCAGCATTGCTTACATGGTGTGCAAGATGCAAGACTTATGGGATCAGAGAGGCCAGTGAGCTTTAAATGTGTGTCAAACTTGGGTTGCCATGAGATGCCACTGTGTGGAGCTGTGAGGTGAAGCTTCAATTTCGATGGAGACCCTAGGATGTTGGAGATGCCAAATCTGTGAAACATCCATTGAGGGATGCTTCAGGCCAAGGGTGGAGCTAGAGAGAAGATACCTCTGTGGCAGGTGGCAGAATTGGAGGGGCAGGGCTTTTCAAGTCATCAAAGCCGTACCGTACTACAAAACCCTATACTCAACAAAACTGGAGTATCTGGATGAAATGGACAAGTTTCTAGACAGATACCAGGTACCAAAGTTAAATCAGGATCAGATAAACCATCTAAACAGTCCCATAACCCCTAAAGAAATAGAAGCAGTCATTAAAAGTCTCCCAACCTCTGCTGTCACCTGAGTTTTTGATCTTAGCCATTCTGGCTGGTGTGAGATGGAATCAGGTGACAGCAGATGCTGGTGAGGATATGGAGAAAGAGGAACAGTCCTCCATTGCTGGTGGGATTGCAAGCTGATACAACCACTTTGGAAATCAGTTTGGTGGATCCTCAGAGAATTGGACATAGTACTACCTGAGGACCAGCTATACCACTCATGGGCTTATACCCAGAAGATGCTCCGCTATATTCATATCAGCCTTATTTTGAATAGCCAGAAGCTGGAAAGAATGCATATGTCCTTCAAGAGAGGAATGGATACAGAAAATGTGGTACATTTACACAATGGGGTACTACTTAGCTATTAAATACAATAACTTCATGAAATTCTTAGGCACATGGATGGAATTAGAAAATATCATACTGAGTGTGGTAACCTAGTCACAAAAGAACACACATGGTATGCACTCACTGATAAGTGGGTATTAGCCCAAAAGTTCATAATACCCAAGATACAATTCACAGACCACATAAAGCTCAAGAAGAAGGAAGTCCAAAGTGTGGATGTTTCAGTCCTTCTTAAAAGAGAGAACAAAATACTCAAGAGAGGAAATATGGAGACAAAGTGTGGAGCAGAGACTGAAGGGGCCATCCAGAGACTGCCCCACCGATCCATCCCATATACCGTCACTATTGTAGACTCCAGAAGTGCTTGCTGACAGGAGCTTTATATAGCTGTCTCCTGACAGGCTCTGCCGGAGCCTGAAAAATACAGAGGTGGATGCTCGCAGCCAACCATTGGACTGAGCATGGGATTTCCCAATGGAGGAGTTAGAGAAAGGACTGAAGGAGCTGAAGGGGTTTGTAACCCCATAGGAAGAACAACAATATCAACCAACCAGACACCCCAGAACTCCCAGGGACTAAACCACCAACCAAAGAGTACACATGGAGGGAGCCATGGCTCCAGCCACACATGTGGCAGAGGATGGCCTTGTTGGACATCAAGGTCCTGTGAAGGTTCAATTCCCCAGTGAAGGAGAATGCCAGGACAACAAGGCATGAGTGGGTGGGTGGTTGGGGGAGCACTCTCATAGAAGTAGGGGGAGGGAGGATGGGATCGGGGTTTTCCGGAGGGGAAACTGGGAAAGCGGATAACATTTGAAATGTAAATAAGTAAAATATCCAATAATAATAATAATAATAATAATAATAATAATAATAATAATAATAATCAATAGAAGAGTCCTAGGTATCAGACACAGAAACACAGGACTGTGTGTTTTCCCTGCTGGGTTTATGTCTTGCTTTGGTACATTTTATTGCTATGTTCCCAATTCCCTTTTTTGTTTTTGTTTTTGAAATGGGAATATTTTATTCTGTTAATTCCTTTATTATATATAGGCAGTGTATCATTTACAGTGGCTTATAAGAGATTATCTGAAGTCCTAGAATCAACTTTGAACTTGGGCTTTTGAACAATGTTAGATTTTTTTAAAACTTATGGAACGCTACAGTTAAAGTATATGCACTTTGCATTTTGGGGTAGCCATGAGCCTTTGAGGACCAAAGGTAGAAGGCTATCATTTAAAAGTGATGGACTTGGAAGCTAAGGTGCCGGGGTGTGGATTTGTGGTGGTTAATGCTCACCATTCACCAGAGGTGGGAGAGAAGGGCAGAAAGCAAGCAAGCTGAGGAAAGTGCCATTTCTCATGCTGTTGCCTTCAAAGACCAAAGCCTAGAACAAGATCCTTCAAGCAGGCAGTTGGTTTCGGAGAAAAAGTCCCGAAGATCAGGAGGAAGAGACTATGAAGGAGGGAAAGCTGCTTAAGGTGCATGCTCACTGCTGGGAACAGCTGAGACTTGGTCTACCATGGGCCATTGAGGAATCATGTAGAATACACTTCATACCTGCCTCCTCATGGATAGGAGACAGAATGCTTATCATCCCATATCTTGTGCTTCATGGTTGTCCTGGCTAGTTTTGTATTAATTTGATACAAGCTAGAGTCATCTGAGAGGTGGGCACCTTAATTAATAAAATGCCTCCATAAGATCAGGCTGTAGGCAAGTCTGAAGGGCATTTTCTTTATTAGTGATTGATGTGGAAAGGCCCAGACCACTTTGGTGCTACTCCTGGTCTGGTGGTCCTGGGTTCTAAAAGAAAGCATACTGAACATGCCATGATGAGCAAGCTGGTAAGTATTATTCCCCCATGGCTCATGCCACTAGGTTCTTTCTCTGTTTGAGTTCCTACTTTCCCTCAATGGACTGTCACTCAGGACATGAAGGCAAAATAAACCCTTTCCTCCTCAACTTGCTTTTTGTCATGATATTTCATCACATCAATAGCAATCCTAAATAGGACAATGAGTTTCCCATGAGTCTGATTTCTCAACACTTCTTGGTTTGTTTGCCTGTATGTCATTATGGTGAGAGGTCTTCAGGTATGCCAAGATCACCAAAAAGATGACAACAGTAATAGTAATGATAATCAATATAAATAGCTCAACTCATGAGTTAAAGAAATGAAGAGTTCTATTATTTAAACCTCAAACAACATATCATACACAAGGCAAACACATGTGTGTGTGTGTGTGTGCTTGTGTGTATGGGGACTTAAGACTTTAAGACTTTCCTAATCTATTAGTTTATCTCTCAGTGACAAATACAAACAAATTAATGATAACATCACCAGGGTAAATAAAACTTTTAAAGCACAATGAGTTGGCCAACCAAGATAAAAAGTAAAGAGAGAGAAACTAATTTTTTATTATGAAATAATTACCATGAACTGCTACAAGCTACCACATTACATAGCTTTATGCAGGACACATTTTAGAAAAATATGAAAATCTGAAGTTGTTAAAGAGGAGTGGAAACTTGAACAGAGACCTTAACTAGTTATTTTCAAGAAGGAATGTGGATGAGGAAGATAGCTGAGGGGTAAACCTTTGCCTAGCAGGAGAAGGCCCAAGACAGGAAAAATGACAACAACAACATAAACAACAACCCCCACCCCCAGCAAAACAGACTTTAAGAATGAGATATAGTTACAGTTGACACCAATCTATTAAGTCCTGGCCAATAAGATAAATTCCAAGCTAAGTAAAGAAATCAATGAGAAGCAAGTATGAAAGCAAAGCAAAAGTCTACAGTGTTTCTTCTTTGTGACAAGTAGAAGCTAAGATGCTCCCACTGCTAATGGTTATGGTTTGAACATAATTGTGTCCTTGAGGGTTCATGTGTTGGAAGTCTGGTGGCCTGGATGGTGTTATTGAGAGATGCTGAGGAAGCTTTAAGGAGTAGGGTCTACTGGGAGGTAAATCACTGAGGGTGCTGGCTTGGGAAAGAATTAATGTAGCTTTATGGGACCTTGCTTAGTTCTCAGGAGAAGGTTGTGTTAAAGATCAAAACTGGCTCCCTCCTAGTCTAGCTGGCTTCCTTTTTATAGTCTGATCTCTCCTTGTTGAACATGCTTGTGGTATCATTTGCCTGTGGTGTAGCCAAAATGGCCTTCACCAGAGCTAATGAGATGTTGGTGCGATGCTCTTGTACCTGCTGTGAACTAGATAAACCACTTTTCTTTATACTTAGCTCTGGGTACTCTGCAAAGGCAATAGAAAATAGGCTTACATAGTAACAGATATTAATAATCTCCTACATAAATGAATATATAAGAGAAATGTAAAATTCTACTAAATTTTTCAAAAATAAGGCCCAGAGGGACATGCCATGTTCTACTATGCAGAAATGGAAAGGGAATTCATTATCATAAATGTAACTACAAGAAGAAGTTTGAAAACACACTGATTAAACGGAAGTAAATTTATGTAAACCTTGTATAAAGCACACAAAAATAATAACGCTTTTAGGGTATATGAGTGTTTGTGTGCACACATGGACACTGCTTCTCTATTACCTATTTATCTGTCTATTTCATTTTAAAATACAACATTAAAGACCTAGGAAGGCTGATTACTAACTCCACAAGTGCCTTAAATGGTAAAGTAGGCTGGTCTTGAAAGGTTTAATGTGGAACTACATATATTAGTTTACCTAGGGTTAAAAGAGATGATGTTTGCATGGTTAGAATGACAATACAGCTCCTCCAGATGCATTTGTAGTGTAATATCATACCTCCACTTGAGTTTATTAATGCAGTATCACTTGATGGCTAATGGACACTGGGCATGCCAAGACTCAGTCTTGTGTTTGAGATGAGGTACTACTCAGTAATTTGATTATGAGTGTTGGGACTCAGCCATGGCAAAGAATCTGATTTCGTTTCTGAGGTGGACAGCAGTAAAGCAGTAGATAAACTCAAATGCAAGTTTTGTTTTGAAAGTCAGCATTTCAGTGAGATACTGGGGTCACAGTACAGCAACCATTTGTCTCTATCAATTCCTTGATAATCATTTGTGGAGTCTATATGGAATCAAATCTTCCTTTGTTCCTTAAATAGATCTTTGCTTTCCTAGAGGCTTACATGGTGTTCTTCATACTGATGTTTGTCAACACTGATTCTATTGGAAAACACACACACACACACACACACACACACACACACACACACAGCACCAGCATATAAATACACACATATAAGTAAGTAAACAGACAAAAAAATTATAAAAATAAAGACATGTCAATCATGAAGAAATTGTCTGAGCTTGTACCTGCCTCTGAACTTTAAAGACCAGAAGAGTTAGTGTCTGGGACACACTAACAATTCCCTGCTTTCGAGAGTAAGACGTGCATTCTTATGGTAGGCTTACCTGTCAGGGATGATATATCTAGCAACAGAAAGGGCATGGGTGGAGCATTCCTGCTTCAAATGTCATCTTCCTAGGGACCATGGTTTACAACTTCACAATTTGGGGGAACAGATTTTTGATGATGGTGATACAGTTTACATGCATAATCCCTTATGGAGAGAGGCAGCTGTTTTGTTCTGCTGATTTTCCTTACTGATCTTTTGCCTATGTTCTATGGCCGTTCAGCTTATTCTGCACTGTGCCTGTCTGTCATCTTTATTATAGCTCTGATTCCTGCTCTCATCTTAGCAGAACCTGAACTAAATACAGAACTAGTCATCAGAAGAGGGTGGCACAGGAAAAACCTCAACTCACTCTTGTTGTCCTCAGGGTAGATAGAATGAAAACAGGACACAAAAGCCACTTTTTTTTAGAGGGGTTTGCAAACTATAATCTTTATTTTCTGTGAAAATGCAGATGCCATGGACATTTTTGGCAATTCTGAGCATCATTTCATATTGTGAGGTTTTTCTCTGAAACCCTGCCAGCTTTTAAAGATAAAAGTAACTTTCCATTTCCTGCAGTGCAGCAGTACCTTCCTGGGCTACCTCCGGATGTGACCTCTGTGGGACCAGACAGACTGGCTTTGGGCTTTTGTCATGTTTTCTCTAGGTCTCATCAACTCCCAACCACTGGTTTAAAAAATGTAGATCTTGATGAAAACCTTCAGATGTGTAGGGACAAAGATGGAGCAGGGACAGAGAGAACGGCCAACCAATGACCTGCCCAACTTGAGACCCATCCCATGGGCAAGCACCAATGCCGGACACTATTAATGATACTCTGTTATGCTGCAGACAGGAGCCTGTCTTCTGAGAGGCTCCATCCAGCAGCTAACCGGAACAGATACAGAGACCATGGGCAAACATTGGAGGGAGCTTGGGGAACCTTGTAGAAGAGTTGAGGGAAGGACTGAGAAACCTGAAGATAGAGACTCCACAGGAAGATCAACAGAATCAGCTAATCTGGACACTTGGGGGCTCCCAGGGACTGAACCACCAACCAAAGAGCAAATATGGGTTGGAACAAGCTGCACATAAGTAGCAGATGTGCAACTTGGTTTTCATGTGAGTCCCCCAACAATTGGAGTGGGGACTGTCCCTGAATCTTTTGCCTACTTGTCCCCTAACTGAGCCCCCTTGTCTGACTTCAGTGGGAGAGGATGCGCCTAGTTCAGCAGTAACTTGGTGTGCCAGGATGGGGGGATACCCAGGGGATCCGCCCCTTCCCAGAGGAGAATGGGAGGGAGGAATATGAGGAGGAACTGTGGGGGGACTGATATTAGGATGTAAATTCGTTAATTTATTAATAAATAGAGTAATGAAAAATGTGGCTCTTGGTCTTAGTAGCACCAGAATCAGCTGCAAGCTTTTTAAAATGTGTGTTCTTAATTCAGTAACCAAAGATACTGTGTGAAGAGCTCGGCAGCTGGGGCCCAGTAGGCTCCCTTTAATATTTCAAGTCATTGTGATGTACACTAAAGCCAGGAAGCCACTGTCCCAAGCCAGTCACATTCTCACTGGCTGTCACTATGAATGGCTGAGCGAACCAGGAATTCTGGTAGCGAGGTGATTTCCTTTGTTTTATGTGCCCTGTTCCCTTTGGGAATTGAGAGCAAGTTAGCAAGCTAACATCTTGAAGTTACAAGGTTCTTCAGGAGTAAATGGACATTTCCTTGAAACAAATGCTGGAAGGAAGCAAGGATTGATCTCTCTCTCTCTCTCCTTCCTTTCCTGCCTCCTGCTCCCTCCCTCCCTCCTCCCCCCCTCTCTGGGAACTACTTATGCTTTGGAGAATAACAGGAAAAGCCCATCTCTACCTAGGCCAGATAAAGTAGCCAAGTAAAGTTGGCCCCTCCCAAGAGGCTGGTGGATGGTGGAGCAGCAGCATTCGACTGTAGATGAGTTTTTGAGGTCACTATCAGCAGAGACTCGAGAGATCTGATGCAGGAGGAGTCTGACAGTTCTTATGATGATCTCATAAAAATTATTCCCACATCTACACAGATTATCTGCACCTGCCAAGGGGCCTCATTTCCACAAGTATGTTCCCCGCAGTTTACTGACCTATATAATTCTCTTGATTGCCCAGCTTTACTGTTTCTCACGGTATAAAAACCTTGCCTATGACAAAATATATAAGATCAATGAAACTTGAATGATAGAAAATATCATTTCACAGGTAAGAAGAAGAAGAATACATTTTATTAGTATAAATTCTTTGTTTTTCCTACAGAATTACAAACCAGCACCTATGAGATAATCTGTAAGTAAAGAT
The DNA here is from genome assembly GCA_019843965.1 of Rhynchomys soricoides. NCBI lineage: Eukaryota > Metazoa > Chordata > Mammalia > Rodentia > Muridae > Rhynchomys > Rhynchomys soricoides. The sequence goes on along the minus strand of JADRCH010000143.1, from coordinate 1,908,531 downwards.
AGCAGAAATTCCATGTAAGAATTTTGAGAGATACAGCTGAGTAGCTCTGGAAAGATTTTGAGAAAAATACAGATTTCGTCTTAACTATTAGGCTTCACTGGCTCTCCTCCACAACCTTTAACACCATGTTTAAAATTTTAGAAGGAAATATTTTCCTGCCCTGTATTATTTTTGTTTAGTTTGTTGAGACAGGCTCTCACTATGTAGCTCAGGCTAGCCTTGCTCTTCCTGACTCAGCCTCCCAAATGCTAAGCCTACAAGGTGCCTCTCCTATTTCTTTAAAAATGCTTTCACACGGAGCTGGAGAGCTTCTTCATGCTCTGTGTTCGACCTTCTCATTCTTTTTAGGATTCTAGTAGAGCATTCTTCCAGACATTGGCAGGTTTCATATATGGACTACCAAGATTCAGGTCAGCATGCACTCATGGAATGTATGTATTCTATAAGAAGGGTCATTTTGCCATTCTAAGGGTTATTCTCTCAGAGAATAACCTGCATTGCTAAAATCCGTTCCCAGGAGGAGCTCCTGAACATGGTGGTTGTTCAGCTAGAAACATAGTCCTGTTCTTTTCTGTCATCTTCTCAAACACTTTTTTCTCTCAATTATTTTTATAAGACAAGATTGGTAATAACAAATTCAACATTCTTTATAAAACTGAAAGTAACTGCATCGACTTACAGCTTTTGTGTGACCTGGCCAGATGCTCCCTTGTATTTCTACACGAAGCAAAACTCATATACCTGAAATTCTTCAGGGCAAGTGCACTGGGGGCCCCAGTAGAAAGAGCTAACTGTGGTAACTTCAGCAAGTTCCACAGCTCCCTGGAGCCCAGTTTCTTTACCTGTGAATGAAGGTGTTGGGGGGTCTAATATTTAACCAGGCTCTATAATCTTGGTAGTGCAGGTATGTGTATTTGACATAGTTAAGGCTCTATTATTTATCTGCTCATTTACCCACCTCATATGTCCAGCTGTGTTTCTTTGCCCAGGTCAGCAATAGGTGTTACTGGATAACCATGTGGCCAGCGCCGTGTCCTGGTGTTGGTGTCCGGATGCAGCACACTGACTTCACCTGAGTCCCCACCCCCACCCCCTTTCAGTAGTGCCCTTGGGAACAAGTGATACGCAAGCTGCTGAAGGTTGAGGCTGGATATCATCCTGAAATCAAATAGATGTATGGAAATAGCCTACTTCCACTGGCAAACCAACCCATTTCCAGAATTTTTAAACTAAAATTTAAAATCTGTTTTTCTTCCATTCCAATTAGAAGTACTGACACCCAGTATGCAGGAAGAGGCAGGAAGACAAAATGGGGGGAAAGAAGCAAATAACGAATGACAGTTTTCATGAGACTCACTTTCAGTGGCACTGATTTTGTGTCATATGTTCTGTCAGGTACTTTGACTGTGTGTTATTCTTTATCTTAACTCAACAAAGCTTGTATTCTTCTCACTTTACAGATAAGACACGGCTGTAGATTAATTTGGCAAATTGCCAGAGCTTACATATCTGGTAAATATAAGAATCCATTACAAGTCTGGCCACTCAGACCTCGTCTCTCACTACATCACCTGACCCTCACACTTTAGAATAATAAACATTTACTAATAAAGTGCAGAAGCAGAGTGGCCTAGACTGTTGAGTAAGAAGAAGAACCCTATTGCATGTAAATATGGCTCTTCTTTTGGTATACCTAGATGGAACCCACATGGTTGCCAAAGATTGCTTGGCAGTCTCTAGTTTCAACTCTTCTCTCCAGCTTATGTTTCTTGCTGGCATAATTGTAGGATCTAGGAATAGAATCTCCTCAGTGATGGCGCCACTTAACACTGCACCAGCACCTCTTCATTTGCTGATAGTTATTTTCTTGAAGTTATAAGGACAAAATGAGTCTTAGGGACTTTTGTACCTTTAAAATTTTTGAGTCAGAGACAAATATTACAGCTGTTTAGAGCACCCGGTTGACTCTGTTGCAGGTCCTGGGTGAATATTGTTTCTGTTCAATACCTCAGTTGGGTTGTGAATGGAGTTTACACAGACAAGAATAAATTCTCATCAAAGAGATAAAGGCCCCAGGTTTCCAGATTCAGAATCAGCTAGGAATTTAGCTACTAGGTGAAAGGAAAGATTTAAAGCTTTCAGTGGGCAAGAGCTTGTCAAGCATCCAGAAGAACATGAGCAGAGGGAGAATAAGACAAGTAGAGAGTGGGTGACGAGGACCGGGTCAGGAAAACCTGGTGAAAAAGTCATTTCTAAGGCTAAGAACACAGGTAGGAACGTGTAAACTGGCAACCTACACAGACAAAATTATCTAAAGGCCATGATGAGTTCTTTTGAGAGAGAGGGTGTAGTGGGTGGGACTAATGCTGCTTGTATTCTAATGCTAATTTGGGTTCCCCAAAACTGCCCCAAAGAGGAGGGAGTTACCACATAAGACTCTGAGGAACCCTACCCCAGTTAATTCTGATTGGTAAATAAAGATGTCAGCAGCCATAGCTCGATTGAAGAGACATGGGCGGGGTTTAGGTTTCCCTAGCTTGGGACCAGAGGAAGAGGGAGAAGGAGGAGAAGGAGGACGAGGGGGAGGGGGAGGAGGAAGAGGAAGAGGGGGAGGAGGAGGAGGAGGAGGAGGAGGAGGAGGAGGAGGAGGAGGAGGAGGAGGAGGAGAGAAGCTACCATGGGCTAAGGGCCCACATTAATTTTGATTGGTGAATAAAGATGTGATAGCCAATAGCTGGGCAGAAGAGACATAGGTGGGATTTAGGTTTTGAGGCAAGGGAGGAAGAAGAATGAGGAGGAGGAGGAGGAGTGGAGAGAGAATTGGCTATGGGTTGTAAGAGTCAGGAGAATGTGACCCTGATGGCTGCCCAATCAAACCTAAGAGCAGCCCAGATGAAGCAGTAATAATTCAGGTTTATCAGTAGCAAAATAGATTCTAAGAGCGAGGATTCTGACTGCCCAGCTCTTGATTAAGACTTAGGGTAAATATAAGGGCTGTGAGTGAGTTTTTTATCCAGGAGCTCAACTACCAAAGGCAGGGTAGAAACCCCGGGCCAAGATTTAAATATTTTTTTTTACAACATCCGGTATCTTCTCAGAGGTTGGCCAAGAGATGCCCTAGGAGATGGCATCAGGATAGGACTGGAAGGATGGTGAGCAGAAGCATCAAGATGTGGGTGAACATACATTTGCGAAAGCTTCGGTTTCTAAATGATTCCCGTCTCCACACCATGTTCTTTTCTCATCTGTCATCCGTGTTCCCTCTCTCATTCTTTTGAATACTCTGAGTAGAACTTATGTGTCTCTTGTGGGTTCCATTCATCAAGCTTTGGGTCCTATTGCCTATTGGGTTCATCTGCCTACTCTCACAGGTGGTTGTTTGTTACTTGGAATGAGTTTCAATTTTGAGTACTGTCTTCTCAGGAGAAGAGAGTTCTCTGTGGAAAAGGAGCACACAATGCTTTTCTCTTGCCTCAACTTGAATAAAAGAATTGGCTCCTTTTCCAGACTGATTTCCCAGCTCCAAGTCTCTCCACACAGGCAATGTGAGTTCAGACTTGTCATCTGTCCATGGTGCAGATGTGGGCTTTTGATTTCCTGAGGGTCACATTTTCTCATTCAGGATCTGGTATGATAATACCAGATTCCTTGTTGTTTTCTGAGGTGATGGGCAGAATTCCTAGTCTCCATTTCAAAGTCAGTACAACCTTTCTGTTCCTAGATTTATCTAAATAGCTCACTCCAGTCTTTCCTTTCAGGATCTGGACTCCAGTTCCAAGGGAGGGAAGATTTCAAACTACACTTTAGGTTTTAAGGCCTGAATCTGGAAGCAACAAGAATATGAGCTGGTTGCTGGGTTTAAACAGTCTGCTTTAATTCATTTCTCTCCTAAATTCTGATGCTACAGGGGCTTTTTCTTGATTTCATGCTCATCTTATATACTTAAATTTTAATCATATGTTATTCTGTGTTTACAGCAAAATAGTTTAGGGCTTGTTGATATAACTTCATTTTTTTTTTTTTTTGAGACAGGATTTCTCTGTGTAGCCCTGGCTGTCCTGAAACTCACTCTGTAGACCAAGCTGGCCTCGAACTCAGAAATCCACCTGCCTCTGCCTCCCAAGTGCTGGGACTAAAGGCATGCACCACCACTGCCTGGCAACTTCATAATTTATTATGGTGAATATTAACATCTTATTTTTAAAGAGTACTCATGAAAAATCATTTATAGTATACTTATGATTTCTAAACACTTAGAGAGACCAAAAGGGGGTCAAAAGGGAGAGGGAGGTGTATGACAAAGCTGCCGTCAAGGAGGTGTCCAGGTCATACTAGGAATCTAAGTTTGTCTTCAGAGAAATGTACAGCTATTGAAGTATTTTAAAGATAAATTCCATTTTTAAAATGTATACTGATTTGCATTTCCCTGATGACTAAGGTCTTTAAACATTTAAGTGCTTCTCTGCCATTCAAGATTCCTTTGTTGAGAATTCTCTGTTTAGCTGTATATCCCATTTTTAAATTGGGTTATTTGGGTTGTTGGCATTTAACTCTTGAGTTCTTTATAATTTTTGGATATTAGCCTTCTGTCAGACGTAGAGTTGGTGAAGATACTTTACCAATATGTAGGCTGCTGTTTTGTCCTATTGACAGTGTCTTTTGCTTTACAGAAGTTTTTCAGTTTTAATGAGGTCCCATTTGTCAATTGTTGATCTTAGAGCCTGAGCTATGGGTGTTAAGATGTATCTTGGAAAGCACATTGGGTAGACATGGGAAGAGGTGAACAGCAGTGAAGGAGGGTATGTCACTAGCTTGAAGCACAGTGGGAGTGGGTAAAAATGGATTTAAGAGAGATTTAATGACCCCCGCCTCCAAATTAACTTGGGGAGTGGGTAGCGATGAGTCAATGTTTGTACTTATATTTGGCAGGCTTGTCTGAGCAGTTGAAAAGACAATTTAGCAAGAGAAAATAGGACAGAGGGAGAAAATGTAATAACAAATGTCTTGCATTCAGTTTGGAACACTTTGAGCTTAGGGCTCCAGGGAGGGAGACACCCAAGTGGAGCCATCAAGATAGCAGGATGTTGTTTGGATTAGGGCCTCAGAGCTGTAAACTACAAGAAAACAGAGTCCTCCAATGAAGTTAGAATAGAAAAGAGAAGAACTGGAGCGCACTTTGAAGAGTTCTATCAATTAATGGCTGGAGAAAAGGAAAACAGAGCTAAGGGAATTACAAGAAAAGAACAGATAGAGACAAGGTGGGATCAAGTTGACCCCTCCCCCACCCACCAAGTGGGGCTTTCCCTGAAGGTCTATTGCCAATGGATGGGTGGGACACCAAACACAAAGACCAAAGTTATGGTAGAGAGGAAAGATCATATATTGACAGAGAATACATGTAGAATAGCAGGTAGTAGTAATATTTCCAGAAAATACAGGTAGAGTAGCGAGAATTGACCTTGGATGGGGAGACAATATTCTAACATGATCGAAGGAAGAAAGGGGGAAGAGGCAGATGGGATTTTAGAATTAAGTTGCTTTCTTTTCTCTGCTTCCCTCACAACTGTCTGCTAGGGGACTTCAAGATTAGATGTGAAGGGGACAGCCTTGCGTTGATTATGACATATATGCATGTCTGTGCTGTGGGAGTGCCCATGGAGTCCAGAATAGGGCCAGAATTGGGTGCTGAGTAGTTTGAGGTATAAGTGGCTGTGAGCTATCAGGTGTTGGTATTGGGAACTGAACTCAGGTCTTCTGTAAGAGCAAACACTGCTGAGCACTTTTCGTTAAAAGTCTCTAACTGACTTTTAGCTGAGTTTCTGTCATAGCTGACTCAGTTGCTAGTCCACTTGGCTCCTATAGGAAAGTATATTGGATCAGGTAGCTTATCAACAACAGAAATTTATTTCTGTAGTTACGGGGTCTGGGATTAAAACTCTGGTGTCAGTGTGGTTTTGTTGTAATGAGTAACTTCCTTCAGGTCACAGACTGTCTTTTTTCATTGGTTTCTCATATATTAGTAAGAGACATGCAGCTCTCTGAGATCTGTTTCATAAGAAGGCCATTCAAACCAATGGTTCCACCTCACATACCATCTCGCTGGGAAGTAAGACTTCAGTATATGCGTTTGGGAAGGTGGAGATCTAAATATGTATTTATTGCACTCATCCAATATTATTTCAGTTTCTGGGATTTGTAGTAGCTATTTTTAGTGTTTTTCATGGTTTATTTACCTGGTCATTTATTTTCTCAGCTTACTTTTGTCTACTATTTCTTAAAACATCAGGAGCTACACTCATATTTCTGATAGAGTAATCATTTGCTTCCCACTTAAAGCCATCTATAAAATGCCTTTTCATACCACTCCTAAATAGCTTCACAAGGTCTTGAAGAAATAATTCAAATGCATTCCTTAGATAAAATACTAACAAGGAATCAGCCAGCCATGAATAAATTATGAGCAGCGACAGAAGGCAAGGCAATGATTGTAATTCAGCTCAGTAGATTTCACTGGCAGGAAACATCCTACAATATTAAAACCTTTGATTGCTGAAAAACACAGTTCAAAGTAAAATAACACTTCATATGCAGACAGAAGCTCAGAGACAGAAACCTAGAATTCTACTCTCCCTGAACCTTTTAAACAAAGTTCCAGCCAATGGAAAGAGGGAAGGATTTGTTGGTCAGGTTGGAGTTTGAATCACAGTCTTAGTGTGACTGAGTCCCAGGATTTAACTTATCTTTCAAATGGTTGTAAGCAGCCTGATAGGTTTGCTGAAGAGGTGAGAAATAGCATACAAAACTATTCTTCCAAGCATGGAGGAATCACACACACTTCCTTTTTGTTAGTTTGTGGAGCAAGCAGACCCTGCCACCAGACAGAACTGGTTAGGCTGAGCAGACCCATATCCCTGGGGGATCTCAGAAGGGAGAACAGTACGTATGGGGCCAGCTCCCTGACAAACTACCTCATCTGGAATATGTAACCAGGATATCCCATGGAGAGGACCGTGACAATAGGTCACATAGCAATAAAAACCCAGAGTTCTCCATGCTAACGAGGTATCTAGATAGGCCCCTAGTGTTCAGCCAATGGGCTTCCCTTCCTAGGCAGTCCTTCCCACAAAAGGTATGAATCCCTGGCTCACCCTGAGGGAGGTGTAAGTATTCACATTTGCCATCAAATAAAAACAGTTTGGGCAAGCAAGGACTGCCTCCTTCATCAAGAACTTGGAGCTCACTCTGCAGCCCAGGCCTCCTGAAGTGGTAGGAACTATAGGGTGACTCACCCTTCCTTGTTAGAAGCACAGAGTTTAATCATACCTACCTATCTACCTATCTACCTATCTATCTATCTATCTACCTATCTATCTACATATACAATCACTTGCATGTGTGCACACATACACACACGGACATGCACATACACACACACAAAATATTCAAGAGACTTTGTTGCTGAAAGCAATCACAAGCATATTTTGGTGAAAATCTAGATTCTTTAGAAATTTGAATTGTAATTTATAAAATCAGTTAAGTTTTTGTAATCACTAATGTAAATTATGACTTCTTTTGTTCTCAAAATAGTTTTATTTGGGCATTATGTACGGTTTTCTCCTCTCCCCGACCCCCAAATAAAAAGGAGAAATTCTATTTTGCTAAAAAATGATGTCTTAAATAAAATGATAAAACTGTCATACTTTGGAGAATAATTCATTCAGAATACACTTCAGTACAAACTGAACACATTCCTTAGAATTATCAGCACACTATCACAATGGCGGGATTCTTGGGAGTTGGTACACTCTCTGAGGCATGATCATATAAAAAATGTGAAACTGAAATTGTGGTAGCAATTTTCTTACACTTCAAAAAATAAACATGGAATGAATTTCTGTTTCTCTCTTTGAGGGCACCATGTTGTCCCATACAGATGGCTTTGAAAGAGTTCTACTTGGAGTCAATATATTATTGACCTTTCACAGGTATTTCCTGTGCTTGTAACTATTAAGCAGAATGCTGATTGATGACAGGTAGTGAGGTTCACTACTTGTGTGAGTGTTCCTTTCATGACTACAGTAGCCATGTTAAAATAACATTGCCTTTTCATAAATGTTTCACTTTAATGCAGGATCACTCTTTGTTGTTGCCATTACCTCCTATGTGTTAGGCATTGTGCTAGATGCTAGGAGTAGATCTACAATGAGTTAAAGTCTAACCCTTTAGGAGTCTATAGAGTAGAATGTGCTTATAAAATAGAAAGTACAGACAATTACATCACAGTATGGTAAGTACTCCAAGAAGAGAAGCACTAACAGGAGGGAAGAACAGGGAGGAATGCTGTAGAACTCACATGGAAGACCTCTTCAGCTCACACACTTCCACTCCACATCACAGCCATTCTGTGCTGTTACCTTCAACCCCAGCCACAAATGACTGGACAAGGGATCCACTCTGAACCCAGGTTAGAGCTCTGAGAAATGTGATCAGTTGGCTGTGCAGGTTGAATGAGTGTCTGTAGGAATAGTTTTGATGCTGAGGTCCTGTTCCCCAATTGTTTCTTGATCTGTCAGTAAAGAAAGCCAAGGGCCAATTGCTGAGCAGAAGGGATAGATAGGACTTCCAGGTTCCTGGAGTCAAGCAGAGAGATGTAAGGGAAGAAAGAGAGTTCATGAGGCATCTGATGAAGAAAAATTGACCAGCCATGTGAGATCTCATGATGGAGAGGCCACACAGGCTGCTCCTATAGGTGGGTGGTCAGGGGCATTTAACAGGGGCTAGATGGGACTGAGCCCCTAAACGTTAGGGCAGGTGGGAGAGGTGGAGATAAGAAATTGATAAGAGCACACTTTTCTAGCAGGAGACAGTTGTACCCAGCAATTGTGCAGAAGGCAAGTTGAAAATGAACAACCGTATGTGTGTCTTATATCCAAGGATTCAAGGGAAGCCGGTGGAGGCTGGTAGCGCAGTCACATGGGGTAGTTCAAAACTACACACAGCAAGTGTCCTTATGTCAAGTCAGCACTGATAGGGTTTCTATATAATGAAAGAAAAGAAGGCAGGTCTGTAGGAGTCTTCCAGTGCCTGGGACACAGCCCACTGCAGCAACTTCTGCTTACACTGTGGCTCAAGAAGGGGCCTGACAAGGTGGTGCTGGCTGCAGACAGGAGGCTTCTATTCCACACTCATGAGGCATGGCTGCTGACTTGAAGGTTTTCTACTTTGTTTTAAACAACTTGAAAGAAAGTCCTTTATCACCAGAGCCAAAGCTTGAGCTTATAGTCATGTAGGAAATGGCAGCGCCACAGCTGATGCTTCCAGTGAGATTTAGAAAGTATAAGCAGATATGCTTAGGAGGAGAGACTAGAAGGGCAGGATTAAATCCACCATTGCACTCACTTCTGCTAAGATCTACTGTGACAGGTGGAGAAATGGCTCAGCAGTTAAAACACTGGCTGCTCTTCCAGGTGACCCAAATTTTATTGCCAGCACCACACAGCAGCTCTCAGCCATCTATAATTCCTATTTCAGGGGATCTGATGACCCTTTCTGGCCTCTGCAGGCAACAGGCACACAAATGATACACAGACATATGCATGCAAAATGTCTGTACACATAAAATAATAAAAATAAAAAATACTTTAAGAGAGCTACTATGGTCCAAGTAGTGTCCTAACGGGTGCCATATGCATCATGCCAAAGGACTGGAAGCTACCCTTTATAGTTTAGAAATTAATTTCCTTGGCTCCTGATGAAACAGAACCACTGTGAGGTTTTAAGTAATGGATGGAGTTCTGGGAAAGGATTTGGGGGGTAAAATGAATCATTTTGGAGTAGCCCTAAACTGAACCATCATTTTAAAGACCCTAAGACTTAGGAAATAAACCTCTGTCTTAATACAAGATTGGGAGAAGCCTACGGGCTCCTGGAAGCACTGTTAGGCTTGCTGGATGCCTCTCTTTCAGCATAACAGACACAGACATTTCTAACTTACGTTGTATGTTTGGTCTCCGTATTTTAAGAGCCAAAATAGAACCTTTAAATTAGAGCCATCATAGAATCCATATCCTTCTATTGCATAAATGACTGTCTCAGGGTTTTATCGCTACGAAGAGACACTGTGACCAAGGTAACTCTTATAATGGCAAACACTTAATTGGGGCTGCCTTACAGTTTCAGAGGTTCAGTCCATTATCATCATGGTGGGAAGCATGGCAGTGTGAAGGCAGACTTGGTGCTGAAGGAGCCAAGAGTTCTACATCTTGATCTGCAGGTAGCAAATCTCTTCCACAGGCAGCCAGAAGAAGGGTCTCCTCTGTACTGGGCGGAGCTCAAGGATAGGGCCTCAGAGCCCACCCCCTATAGTGCCATACTTTCTCCAACAACGCCATATCTACTTCAACAAGGCCATTCCTTCTAATAGTGCTACTTCCCATGAAGCAAGCATATTCAAACCACCATAACAACCGTTTCTGTTCCTGGCTTCATTTCATAGATGTGGAATATGGGGAGTTATCGGGCATCAACAAGACTGCAGAATTATAGATTTCTCCGGGATGATCTAATGTTTTCTCAAAGGTCTCAAAGGGGGTGAATACATCTTAGAAGAAAAAAATCTCGATTTAAAATTGGGTTTTGTGGCTTTAAAAAGCATTTCTTAAATGGAGAAGAAATATACTCATCATAGTTCTCCAAAGTTATAAAGAGTGAGTAAATAAACACGATCAGAGAACAAGAAGACAGCCTTCATGGGTTTCCCACATTCACTGAAGAAAATATGGGAACAGAGAGTGTTGTTAGAGTCAGTCAAGCTAAAGAAATCACAGGTCTGTTTACTGTCCAAACACAGAAGGCTCCAGATTTGGGACTCTGTGACTACAGTGACCCCTGCTGGAGCCCATGTTATTTTCAACTCTAGAAGTTAAAGAGGGCTAGAATAAATTATGACCAAGTCTTTCTAAAACCTCATATTTGATTAATTTTTCCAGAATGTCATACCATACATTTCCATCACAGTCAGTGCTCCCAGACACACTCTCAGAGAACGTTTGAATTTGAAAGTTGGAATTAGGTTCAGAGAGCATTTACTATGGCTTATTTCATAAACAGGTGCTTTAGATCACAGAGTCACACGCACTTGCTGAACAATAAAAACCCCTGTTCAATCCTTGCGGGTGTTTAATCCAAGAAGAATTTCTGTCTTTACAAAATATCTGTAGCACAAGACTGTAGAGGCCAAGCAAAATCTCTGGAATTTACAGTGGTTTTAAAACACTCCTCTGACCTGGCTGACCACTATTAGCATGACACTTCAGTTTCCCATACAGTGTTCCGCCATGCTCACATGCTCAGTTAGGTACTCCTACACCTTACTGGTGAAAATGCACTACCAAAAAAAAAAAAAAAAAAAAAAGGCTTAAGAGGAAATGACGTAGCCGAGCAGTATTGGTGCACGCCTTTATTCCCAGCACTTGGGAGGCAGAGGCAGGCGAATTTCTGACTTCCAGGACAGCGTGATCTATGGAGTGAGTTCCAGGACAGCCAGGGCTACACAGAGAAACCCTGTCTCGGGAAAAAAAAAAAAAAGAGGAAATGACGTGTCCAGCCCCTATCCCTAAGGGCTCCGACCTGTTTGCCACTGTTGCCTGCCGTGTAGCATTGCTCTGGGGTCAGCCCACCCACTAGAAAGAGCTCCAGGATCCTTCAAATAAGCCACGTTCTCCTTCTCTACCCCACACACGTTGTAGGGAGGGGTTTGAGTGTTTCTCCATTCTGTCACAGTGCCACAGGCGAAGGTTTCACAAACTCCTTCTCCACTGAAATTTTACATCTTTAAAACTGGGATTACAATGCCAATTGCTTTTGCTTTGTATCATGGCGGTAAGGACTTCCAAACCACTTTTCCTAAGTATGCAAATATGTGCCTAGCTTCTTTTTCTTGTGTGCGTGTGTGTGTGTGTGTGTGTGTGTGTGTGTGTGTGTGTGTGTGTGTTGTTCAGGGAACACAGAAGTAAATAGGTTTTTTTAATTCTTATATTTTATAGAAAAGGTGATGTTTTTGTCTTTCGGAAAGCAGAAAAGGCTTAGTAAAGAAGGTATGATAGATGTTTGTCATGTTTAGACTAGAAAGGTTACTGAGACTTCACTGGGTTTATTATCAAGGTCAGTTCTGTCAAGGTCAACACCCAAGGCTGCCACTGAGGAAGGCAGCAATCCTGAGGGCTTGACTGTGCTTGACTGCTCATTTGACCTGGCAGTCAGATTGTCATAAGTAGAGGTCTGCATTAATTCATGAGCAATGATTTAGTTGGCAAATGTGAAGAACTTAAAGGCACTTTTGGAAACAGAATAAAGGAGGTCCAATGATGAGTTTTAGGATGGACATCTAAGAGTAGGCCTAGTCATACGATTTTTGTCTCAGATGAAGACTGCTACTAGGCATCAACTGAGAATTAGACTTTTAGTAATCAAGTAGGCTGTTCAATATGGCCAACCCTTCAGATGCCAGCTAGCTGATCTAATTAACTACTCTGTGCTTGTACAATTGGTTCATGCACATCTATGGGCCATGTTTGTTACATATGGCTTTTGAAAACACATCACCAAGGCTGATGTGGCTGCTACTGCTGGTGAGTACCCATCTTCATTAACAACAGAGGCCAACATGATGTCCCTATGTGATGATGACACCACTCCCAGGCCTTGCCTGATACCCAGTGATTGCACTAGAATTGTATCACCAATGTAAGAAAAATGATGAAAGAACTTGTCTTTTTTCCCTGTAATATTTCCTCTTGCACTGCTACCCATGCAGTGACAACCTGCTCTAAGGACCATGGGACCTCCTAAATAATGCTTCTGACTGAGGGACATCACTTAAAGATCCAAAGGGACTATCCCATTACTGGAGAGAGATGCAATGGCAAGTCAGTGGTGGAATGACTTATCTATCATTTACTTATGTTGTCACATGAGATCATGAAGCTGATCCACAATTATAATAGACTTGCTTGTACAATTGCAGAATATATATGGGTCTTGGGAAAGCATGCCATCCACTAATATATCATGCTTTTTTCACAGCCAGAAAAACTTAGCTAAGAACCAAAATGTAGGAGATGTTGAGTTCTTTATTTTAGTCTTATTGTTTCATCCGCAAGCTCGTGTTTCCAATTCCATGATGCAGTGCTCTTATATCCAAGTGAAGAATAATTCTTTTGAGAAACACCAGAAAAATTCTAGGCTGTCCCTTCACCATGTACTCTCCATGCAACTAAAACCAACAATCACCAATTGATTCTGGTTAAAAAGTAAGAAAAGGGTTGGTGCTAGACTGCAGAAGGAGGGAAGGAGACTATGTCTAGAAAACAAGGGGTTCCATTGGATAATGTCAGCATTCCAATATCCACTGTAAGAGTTATTGGAAGATTGGAGTAAGCCAAGCAGAATAGAGGTGACTGAGAGTTGAGCTACGTCCACAGCCCAACTAAAGCATGAGCCAGGGACAGCTGTCAGGAGAATACCTATCAGTGCTTAGGAGAATGTTGGCAACAGGAGTCGGAGGCAGAAGATGGACTTTACATCAGGTTTGTTAGGAAAATAAGAAATTGTTCTCTCGAAGCTTTTTCAAGGTATTATTTATATAGTGACCACAATAAGAGGTCAAGCTGCAGTCACTCCATATGTGAAAAAGCAGAATGTCTTTTCAGGAGCACTGATTATTTCTTTCATAATATATTATGCAATGTCAAGGACATTCAGCAAGAAAGTGCCAAAGGTAGAGCTCAATATACAGTGCTCTTTACAGCTTCAATATTTAGAAAATTACCATCACTTTTTTTTTTGAGGCAGGATCTTCCTGTGTAACCTAGGCTGATTTATGACTCCCTGTGCATAACAGATTAGCCTTGAACTTGTGACAATCCTGTCTCTGCCTCCAGAGTGCTAGAAAACAGCTGCATACTACCTACCTACCTAGGAGTTAAAACCACTTACATTTTTTACATTTATTAATGATATTATTTTATGTGTGGATGTTTTGCCTGCACATATGTCTGTGTACTACATGTGTGTCTGGTGCCCACAGAGTTCAGAAAAGGGTGTTGGATCCCTGGAGCTGGAGTTGTGGTTGATGGTTGTGTGTCACCATACGGGTGCTGGGAATTGAACCCAGGTCCTCCAAAAGAGGAACGAGTGCTCTTAACCTCTGAGTCAACTCTCCAGCACCCTAGAGCCATTTTAAAAATAGTTCATAAGTGACAATTCCAGTTAATTATCAAAATAAACAACGATATCCCTCCTACCAAATTTAACTTTTGAGAGCAGTGTTCTCAAAACAGATGGCACACTCAAGTCACCTGACAGCTTTAAGATCACTTTAGTTCTCCTGGACAACTGCATTAGGCTCTCTGAGGGCAAACCTCTTCTTAAAATTTCCCATTTTGCTTTAATGCACACCCAGGGTTGCTGTGATATTTTTTAAAACATGTGCGTCAGAGTGCAGCCCCTGGGCCTGAAGTCAGGTTCAGCAGCTCACTGCCGGTGTGAGTCTTCAAGGAAGATCCTTTGCTTGAAGAAAATAGATTGTACATGTTCTCACAACATACATAATTGTGTGATGTAAAGCATATGTTACCTTCCATGATTTTGCTATTACAAAGTGTATAATATTTTCAAACCTTATATTGTCTACCATATATATTTTTAATATATATTTATATATAATAGACATAAACTTATATATATATATAATTTAATTGTAAGATACAATATGGATTTACATATAAATATAAATTCTGTATACAATTTTAACTTGTTAATTAAAGAACAAATTCAGGCAAGACAGTGTAAAGGAATGTCTTTTATTGTGTCTGGCATATGATATAAAAATAATAATGGTAGCATTGATACAGACTGTGTTAATAGAAAGAGAATGGGTCTAGGGATTCATGAGATCTGACTTTCAATCTTAATCATTTTTTTCAGCCTTTTGCAAATTAAATGTTCTGTGGTTTTGTTTCTTAGTATAATGGTTAGAGTAATTCTCATCTCTGACTTATGAGCATTAAACAAACAAAAAAAATTTGTTTGCACTGAACTTGGCTCATTTCTTTATTGTTTGGGCCAGCAAACATGCTATGAAAACAGCCATGGAGTATTCTTTGAATGTATAAACGCGTTATGGTTGGTATATAATGTATAGGCTCTGTGTTCATAATAATACATTTAATAGTAGTGTGAATGCCACATATAACTATACATTTTATAGTAGTGTCTATACTTGTCTATATTCTACTGTATTATAGTGAAATACATTTAAGTGTCACAATTTTGTGGATGAGCAGATTCAGAGGGCAGTTATATTCATTAGGTCAGTGAGCTGAAGACAGATACAGCATCAGGTATCTTCCACCCCTGTTGTAAGGGAGAGTTACTGCCTGGACCTGACTCCAAGTGTATACCAGGGTAGCCCGGAGCACAGGGATGAGAGTAGGCATTCTAGACTTCTTGAAATCAGGTCTGGAAGAGCCATCAGCTATCTGCTTCTCAGGGCGGTCAGGGCGATAGTGCGGGGTTGCAAACAGGAGGGAATGCGTCAGCAGTGTTAAAACAAGCATTCCTGCTTCATCTGGAGAGCTAACGCTATAAATAGGCGCTCTGAACATGGCTCACACCAGGCCCTTGTATAATTATCCGTCTTCACAAGATGTGTCTGGCACATAGGATTGAAGAGCCTGGAGCTGTGCCTGATATACACAAGGTACTCAATAAGTGTTCCTTGAGCTGAACTGACTGGTGTCCTCTTCCAGGAATACTTCCTTGACTGGAACTAGATGTTAACATTTATTGGGCCTCACCAAGAGCCTGGCCCTGTATATAGCGATCATCTCATCCACTTGGCAAACTTCTGTCCATCCTTCAAGATCTAGCTCAAATGTCACCTGTTCTGCTAAACCTCCTTGACTGGCTCCAGCAAAGTGCCCCATGTCTCTTCAGTGACAGCTCTTTGCTCAACCTTCAGAAGAAGCCTTACCACACTCAACGTGAGCATATCTGCTTACCAGTTTGTCTACCACACTGCAATGTGAGGTCATCATGTCTTTATTAATTTTTTTTTTGGTCAGTGAGACTTAGCTTGGAACCAGTGAAACTATTTTTAAATCCCTCTTGTAATTTTGCTAAAAGGACAAGTCACATTCAATGCATTCACTCAGGGGACTTTATAGACATAAGATGAGCTAATATTTTTCTATAACCAAAGAAGGACGATTTTTATGTGACTGAGAAAAAACGGAATTCTCTGTATTCTCACATGTCAGCTTCACCTTCTAGTAGCTTCCAGGAGGTGCCTGACATGCATATACTAGTATCTATGTGCAATCAAACTCATGTTCTCAGGATATCTATTTTACCAGGCAACCATGTGCTGGCAGGCCCAACAAGGCTGTAATAAAATGAGCCATGAACAGGTTTCTACATAAATGCGTATGCACTGGGATCCTTTCCACTAGAGTTTTACCACCCCCAAATCCAACTAAATTCAGATAATTCAGATGCTGCTCTCCTTACAACAAGGTGCCATCTTAAGGACTCTACCGTGAGTTAAAAGTAGAATATGTTAAAATTATATGTGACACATGCAGCCTACTGAACAACAGAACCCCATGGGGAGTTGTTATTTACTTCTGTGACACTGTGACTAACCTGTGACTTGTTGCCACTGTTGCTGCCTAGCACCACAAGAACATCACACTGCACATTGCTAGCCTGTGCTAGAGTTGATCTTAAATGTGAACTCAAAACTTCATATATTAAGGGTTTACTTACCAGCCTATGGTACAATCAGGAGGTGGGACATTAGGAACTCACTTCTCCAGCTATTACAGACATTTTGTGTTTCCTCCCTTCTCTTCCCCTCCCAGACTCTCCCCTGCTCTCTCAGCTACCATGAGGTGTAACTTCTTTTTAGAACTATCTAGTTTTGTCCTGAAATTTGCCTTTCCATTTCCAAATCTCATTTACTACATTTATTAATTTATAATAGTACATATAAATTTGCCTGGAGTGATTGTGTTATTTCATCGATCCAACTGTGGGACATGTAGATCATTTCCAGCATTCCCCATTACAAGCTTTGTAGAGATCGTTGAAAGTTTTCAGTATCTGATCAAAGGGTAAAATTCTCCTCTTCTCTCTGAAAAATAGATCTTTCTGGGTTAATAGTCACAGAAAGTTTAAGTTTTAAAGTACCAAGAACTGAAAAGAGGGCTCAGCAAGCTAAATCCTCATTCCAAAAGCATGAGGGCCTGAGTTAAGATACCCAGCACCTATGTAAAAGCCAAGTGTCCCAACAAGCTGTCTGAACCTTAATGCTAGAGGATGGACAAAGTGCTTAAGGCTGCTCTGACCTGCCAGTCTAGCTGACAGGGTAAGTTCCAGGATCTATGGAGGCCCTATAGTAAACAAACAAAACAAAACAAACGAAGATGGAAAGTGATGAAGGAAGACAGCTGACCACAAAGGTTGACCTCTGACCTTCAAATATCCACACACCTTGTACATACATGCACACAGAGATAAAATGTAAAATGTTCACTCCCACCATCTTACTCATTTTTTAAATCAATGTATGGGGTGACTAGCTTATGAGGAAAAAGGTATATTTAGTGCACATTTTCTAGAGAGCACATTTCAAGCCAAGATCAGGTGGCCCACTGCTTTGGACACCTGATAAGAAAACTCACCATGTGTTCCAAACTACATAGCACCATATGGAAACACGTGTTCCAACCACAGCACTATGTTTGAATGTGTGTTCCAAACCATACAGCACCATATGGAAACATGTGTTCTAACCACAGTACCGTGTGGAAATGCATGTTCCAAACCATAGCAGCATATGAAAAAGTGTGTTCAGATCATAGAGCACCATGTAGAAACATGAGTTCAGACCACAGCACCACCTGGAGGGGACAGCTCACTGTCTTTCTACTCTCATGTTAACATTTCTACAAGAAACTTGTTTCCCTGATAATTTCATTTTCTTATTTGACTGTGAGGTTGAACATGTTTCCACAGCTGGGTTGACTATTATTTTTGAGAGTGCTGGTTTAAAGGCAAGACAAAAACACACCTTTCCCCCATCCTCTTTCCCACCCTTGCTGTGTTCAGGAACTTCTGTTTGAGGTTGTATGTGATGAGCTGGTTCTGTACTAGCCTTGCTGTTGGAAACCACTAGAACAGAATGCAATATACAAGAAAGACTATTTTAAGGAATTAATCATGTCCCCTTCTGTCCTTTCTGCCCTGTCCGCCCAGTCCCTTCTGCTGGGGCAGACTGCTAGCTGGTCTGCTCCCCTGAAGCCACTATATCCTGACCCATCCTAGAGGATCCACTGCACTCAGAGCAGTTGAGAAGTTGAGGATCAGCTGCACTCAGAGCAGTTGGATAACAGCTTGATACCTCCACTGAAGACCCAACAGTCTGAAGGCCTCCCAGGAGATCTACTGCAGCCAGGGCAACAGATCAGCAGCTTCTCTGCACTTCTGAAGAGCCCCCAGTTGGAAGGCCCCACAGGTGGTCTGCTACAGCCAGGGCCACAGTTCTACCTGGATGCCTGAAGCAACACAGGGACAAGAGAGGAAGACTCCAGACAGTCATCCATATCAACAAACACCAGGGATATCCAGGGGTCGAGAGGCAAGCACAAGATGATAAACAACAGAAGCCAATATATGTGGGTGTCATCGAAACCCAGTTCTTTCACCACAGTAAGCCCTGAATACACCAACACACCTGAAAATCAGGAATCTGCTCTAAAATCCTATTTCATGAAGATAATAGAGTTCTTTAAGGAGGATTTATATATTAAAAAAACTCTCTGAAAGAAATACAGGCAAACACAGGTAAACAGGTGAAGGACTTGAATAAGGCCATCCAAGACCTAAAAGTGGAAGTAGAGACAATAAAGAAAACACAAATGGAGGCAAACCTGGAAATGGAAAACCAAGGAAAGAGGTCAGGAATTACAGATGTAAGTATTATCAACAGAATACAAGAGATAGAAGAGATAATCTCAGGTGCAGAAGATACCATAAAAGAGATTTACACAACTGTCAAAGAAAATTCAAACCATAAAATACTCCTAACCCCAAGCATCCAGGAAATTCAGGACACAATGAAAAGACCAAATCTAAGAATAATTGGAATAGAGGAGAACAAAGATTCCCAGCTCAAAGGACCTGAAAATGTCTTCAACAAAATCATTGAAGAAAACTTCCCCAACCTAAAGAAAGAGACAGCCATAAAGTTATAAGAACCCTATAGAACACCAAATAAATGGGACCAGAAAAGAAAATCCTCTTGTCACATAATAATCAAAACATTAAATGCACAGAACAAAGAAAGAATATTAAAAGCTGCAAGGGAAAAGGGCCAAGTAACATACAAAGGTAGACCTATCAGAATTACACCAAACTTCTCAACAGAGACTATAAAAGCCAGAAGAGCCTGGTCAGAGGTCATGCAGACTCTAAGAGAATACAAATGCCAGCCCAGGCTACTATTCCCAGCAAAACTCTCAATCAACATGATGGAGAAATCAAAGTATTCCAGGACAAAACCAAATTCAAACAGTATCTATCTACCAATCCAGCTCTACAGAGGATACTAGAAGGAAAACTCCAACACAAGGACGGCAACTGCACCAAAGAAAGGACAAGATAGTAAGCCAAAAGGAGAGAACCAAAGCCACCTACAAAAACAATCATAACAGGAACCAACAGTCATCTGTCTTTCATATCTCTCAATATTAATGGATTCAACTCACCTATAAAAAACAAGCTAACAGACTGGATACACAAACAAGAACCAGCATTTTGCTGAATACAAAAAACATACCTCAATAACAAAGATAGACACTATCTCAGAGTAAAAGAATGGAAAAAAAAAGGTCTTCCAAACAAATGGTCCCAGGAAACAAGCTGGAGTTGACATCCTAATATCCAATAAAATAGAGTTTCAACCAAAATTTACCAAGGGTGATGAAGGACACTTCATATTCATCAAGGGGAAAATCCACCAAGAGAAAGTCTCAATTCTGAACATCTATGCCCCAAATGCAAGGGCACTGACGTTCATAAAAGAAACTTTACTAAAGCTCAAAACACACATTGAACCCCACACAATAATAGTGGGAGACTTCAACACCCCACTTTCACCAACAAACAGATCATTGAAACAGAAACTAAACAGAAACACAGTAGATGTTCCGAACAAAATGGATTTAACAGATATCTACAGAACATTCAATTCTAAAACAAAAGAATACACCTTCTTCTCCACACCTCATGGTACCTTCTCCAAAATCGACCATATAATTGGTCACAAAACAACCCTCAACCTATACAGGAAGATTGAAATAATACCATGCATTCTACCTATACAAGAAGATTGAAATAATACCATGCATTCTATCAGATCACCATGGCCTAAGGCTGGTCTCCATGAACAGCAAAAACAACAGAAAGCCCACATACACGTGGAAAATGAACAACTCTCTACTCAATTATAACTTGGACAGGGAAGAAATAAAGAAATTAAAGACTTCCTAGAATTTAATGAAAATGTTGAGGAATCATACCCAAACATATAGGACACAATGAAAGCAGTGCTAAGAGGAAAATTCATAGCACTAAGTGCCCTGTTAAAGAAACTGGAGAGATCTTACACTAACAACACCTGAAAGCTCTAGAACAAAAAGAAGCAAACTCACCCAAGAGGAGTAGAAGACAGGAAATAGTCAAACTCAGAGCCAAATCAACCAAATAGAAACAAAGTAAACAATACAAAGATCAACAAAACCAAAAGCTGGTTCCTTGAAAGAATCAACAAGATAGACAAACCCCTAGCCAAACTAACTAAAGGGCCCAAAGGCAGTATCCAAATTAACAAAATCAGAAATGAAAAGGGAGATATAACAACAGAAATGGAGGAAATTAGGCAGGGACTGAGGAAAAGCTAGGAGGTAAGAGCCTGCCTGCTTCCACCTGTGGCCAGAAACCCCACCTGGGCCAACAGGCCTCTCCATATACAAGTAGCTCAGGGAGAAAGCTACCTGCCCACTTGTGCTGAGGAGCCAGCAACAGGAGGACTCCAGATGCAGGGTCTGAAGAACAGACCCTGGAAGAGAGAACTGGTCTCCGAGGAATATTGACATCTGAGCTTGAAGGAAAGACAAGCCACAGTCAGAGAGAGAAAGACCAGCTAACTCCAGAGATAACCAGATGGTGAAAGGCAAGGGCAAGAACACAAGGAACAGAAATCAAGACTACTTGGCTTCAGCTGAACCCAGCTTTCCCACCACAGCCAGCCCTGGATACTCCAACACACCAGAAAAGGAAGACTCAGACTTAAAATCACTTATCCAGAGGATGATAGAAGATTTTAAGAAGGAAATAAATAACTCCCTTAAAGAAATACAAGAGAACACAGGTAAACAACTGGAAGCCCTTAAAGAGGACACACAAAAATTCCTTGAAGAATTACAGGAAAACACAATCAAACCAGCAGAAATACAGAAAAACACAATCAATCAAATGAACAAAGCCATTCAGGATTTAAAAACAGAAATAGAAACAATAAAGAAATCACAAAGGGAGACAACCCTGGAATTAGAGATCATAGGAAAGAAATCAGGAGTCATAGATGCAAGCATCACCAACAGAATACAAGAGATGGAAGAGAGAATCTCAGGTGCGGAAGATACCATAGAAAACATGGACACAACAGTCAAAGAAAACACAAAATGCAAAAAGCTCCTAAACCAAAACATCCAAGATATCCGAGAACCTGAGGATAATAGGTATAGAAGAGAGTGAAGACTCCCAACTTAAAGGACCAGTAAATATCTTCAACAAAATTATAGAAGAAAACTTCCCTAACCTAAAGAAAGAGATGAACATAAATATACAAGAATCCTACAGAACTACAAATAGACTGGACCAGAAAAGAAATTCCTCCCATCACATTACAGTCAAAACACCAAATACACAAAACAAGGAAAGAATATTAAAAGCAGTAAGGGAAAAGGGGCAAGTAACATATAAAGGCAGACCTATCAGAATTACACCAGACTTCTCACCAGAGACTATGAAAGCTAGAAGATCCTGGGCAGAGCTCATACAGACTCTAAAAGAACACAAATGCCAGCCCAGGCTGCTATACCCAGCAAAACTCTCAATAATCATAGAGGGTGAAACCAAAATATTCTACGACAAATCCAAATTTGCACAGTATGTTTTCACAAACCCAGCACTACAAAGAATAATACATGGGAAATGCCAACGCAAAGAGGGAAACTACACTCAAGAAAAAGAAAGAAAGTAATCTTTCAACAAACTCAAAAGAAGATAGCCACACAAACAATATTAACAACATCAAAAATAACAGGAAATGACAATCACTATTCTTTAATATCTCTTAACATCAATGGTCTCAACTCCCCAATAAAAAGACATAGACTGACAGACTGGATCCATAAACAGGACCCAGCATTTTGCTGCATCCAGGAAATGCACCTCCATATTAAAGACTAACACTACCTCAGAGTAAAGGGCTGGAAAACAATTTTCCAGGAAAATGGCCCCAAGAAACAGGCTGGAGTAGCCATTCTAATATCGGATAAAATTGACTTTCAACCAAAATTCATCAAAAAGGATGAAGAAGGACACTTCTTACTCATCAAAGGAAAAATCTACCAAGAAGAACTCTCAATTCTGAACAACTATGCCCCGAATGCAAGAGCTCCCACTTTCATAAAAAAAAAAACTCTACTAAAGCTCAAAGCACACATTGCACCTCACACAATAATAGTGGGAGACTTCAACACCCCACTATCAACAATGGACAGATCTTGGAAACATAAACTAAACAAAGACACAGTGAAACTAACAGATGCTATGAACCAAATGGGTTTAACAGATATCTATAGAACATTTCATTCTGCATCAAAAGAATATACCTTCTTCTCAGCACCTCATGGTACCTTCTCCAAAATTGATCATATAATTGGTCACAAAACAAACCTCAACAGATATAAGAAGATTGAAATAATCCCATGCCTCCTATCGGATCACCACAGATTAAGGTTGGTCTTCAATGGCAACAACAACAACAGAAAGCCCACATACACATGGAAGCTGAACAATGCACTGCTTAATGATAAGTTGGTCAAGGAAGCAATAAAGAAGGAAATTAAAGACTTCCTAGAATTCAATGAAAATGAAAGTACAACTTACCTAAACCTACGGGACACAATGAAAGCAGTGTTAAGAGGAAAACTCATAGCTCTGAATGCCTCCAAAAAGAAACTGGAGAGAGCATACACTAACAATTTAACAGCACATCTGAAAGTTCTAGAACAAAAAGAAGCTAATACACCCAAGAGGAGTAGAAGGCAAGAAATAATCAAATTAAAGGCTGAAATCAACCAAGTGGAAACTAAAAGAACTATACAAAGAATCAACAAAACCAAGAGCTGGTTCTTTGAGAAAGTCAGTAAGATAGATAAACCCTTAGCCAGACTAACCAGAGGGCACAGAGACAGTATCCAAATTAACAAAATTAGAAATGAAAACGGAGATATAACAACAGACTCTGAGGAAATTAAAAAAATCATCAGATCCTACTACAAAAGCCTATATGCAACAAAATTGGAAAATCTGGAGGAAATGGACAAGTTTCTAGACAGATACCAATTACCAATGTTAAATCAGGATCAGATAAACCATCTAAACAGTCCCATATTCCTAAAGAAATAGAAGCAGTCATTAAAAGTCTCCCAACCAAAAAAAGCCCAGGACCAGATGGGTTCAGTGCAGAATTCTATCAGACCTTCAAAGAAGACCTAATACCAATACTCTTCAAGCTATTCCATAAAATAGAAACAGAAGGAACACTACCCAATTCATTCTATGAGGCCACAGTTACACTGATACCAAAGCCCCACAAAGACCCAACAATAAAAGAAAACTTCAGACCAATTTCCCTTATGAGTATCGATGCAAAAATACTCCATAAAATTCTTGCAAACTGAATCCAAGAACACATAAAGACTATCATTCACCATGATCAAGTAGGCTCAGGGATGCAGGGATGGTTCAATATCTGGAAATCCATTAATGTAATCCACTACATAAACAAACTCAAAGAAAAAAACTCTAATAAAAAGAAAATTTCTTTTTATTAGAAAGAAATCTAATGAGATGGTCATCTCATTAGATGCTGAAAAGGCATTTGACAAAATTCAACATCCCTTCATGATAAAAGTCTTGGAAAGATCAGGAATTCAAGAAGCATACCTAAACTTAGTAAAAGCAATATACAGCAAACCAGTGGCCAACATCAAACTAAATGGAGAGAAACTTGAAGCAATCCCAATAAAATCAGGGACTAGAGAAGGCTGCCCTCTCTCTCCCTATCTATTCAACATAGTACTTGAAGTTCTAGCTAGAGCAATCAGGCAACAAAAGGAAATCAAAGGGATACAAATTGGAAAGGAAGAAATCAAAATATCACTATTTGCAGATGATATGATGGTATACTTAAGTGACCTGAAAAACTCCACCAGAGAACTGCTACAGCTGATAAACAACTTCAGCAAAGTGGCGGGATACAAAATTAACTCAAAAAAATCAGTAGCCTTCCTATACTTGAAGGATAAACAGGCTGAGAAAGAAAGTAGGGAAATGACAGTCTTCACAATAGTCACAAACAATATAAAATATCTTGGTGTGACTCTAACCAAACAAGTGAAAGATCTTCATGACAAGAACTTCAAGTCTCTGAAGAGAGAAATCGAAGAAGACCTCAGAAGATGGAAAGATCTCCCATGCTCATGGATTGGCAGGATTAACATAGTTAAAATGGCCATCCTGCCAAAAGCCCTCTACAGATTCAATGCAATCCCCATCAAAATCCCAACTCAATTCTTCATAGACCTAGAAAGAGCAATTCTCAAATTCATATGGAATAACAAAAAACCCAGGATAGCAAAAACTATCCTCAACAATAAAAGGTCTTCTGGGGGAATCAGCCTTCCTGACTTCAAGCTGTACTACAGAGCAATAGTGATAAAAACTGCATGGTATTGGTACAGTGACAGGCAAGTTGATCAATGGAATAGAATCGAAGACCCAGAAATGAATCCACACACATATGGGCACTTGATCTTCGACAAAGGAGCCAAAACCATACAGTGGAAAAAAGACAGCATCTTCAACAAATGTTGCTGGATCAACTGGCTGTCTACATGTAGAAGATTGCGAATTGATCCATTCCTATCTCCCTGTCCAACGCTCAAGTCCAAGTGGATCATGGACCTTCGCATAAAACCAGATACACTGAATCTAATAGAAGAGAAAGTAGGAAAGAGTCTTGAACACTTGGGCACAGGGGAAATGTTCTTGAACAGAACACCAATGGCTTGTGCTCTAAGGTCAAGAATTGACATATGGGACCTCATAAAATTACAAAGCTTCTGTAAGGCAAAGGACATTGTAATTCGGGCAAAACGGCAACCTACAGATTAGGAAAAGATTTTTACCAATCCTACATCTGATAGAGGGCTAATATCCAATGTATACAAAGATCTCAAGAAGCTAGACTCCAGAGATACAAATAACCCTATCAAAAAATGGGGAAGAGAGCTAAACCGAGAATTCTCAACTGAGGAAACTCGAATGGTTGAGAAGCACCTAAAGAAATGTTCAACATCCTTAGTCATCAGGGAAATGCAAATCAAAACAACCCTGAGATTCTACCTCACACCAGTCAGAATGGCTAAGATCAAAAACTCAGGTGACAGCAGATGTTGGAGAGGATGTGGAGAAAGAGGAACACTCCTCCATTGCTGGTGGGAATGCAAATTGATACAACCTCTCTGGAAATCAGTTTGGCGGACCCTCAAAAAATTGGACATAATACTACCTGAGGACCCAGCTATTCCACTCCTGGGCATATACCCAGAAGATGCTCCAACATGTAATAAAAACACATGTTCCACTATGTTCATAGCAGCCATATTTATAATAGCCAGAAGCTGGAAACAACCCAGATGTCCCTCCACAGAGGAATGGATACAGAAAATGTGGTACATTTACACAATGGAACACTACTCAGCTATTAAAAACAATGACTTCATGAAATTCGTAGACAAATGAATGGATCTTGAAAACATCATTCTGAGCCAGGTAACGCAGTCACAAAAGAATGAACATGGTATGTACTCACTGTTAAGTGGTTATTAGCCTAAAAGTTTGAAATACCCAAGAGTCACTTCGCAGGAACAGTAGTACTGAGTACGAGGTCCCAGATGGAGGGCTTGGAGAAAGGACTGAAGGAGCTGAGGGAGTGTGCAGCCCCAGGGAGGTAGCAACACTGGCAACTGGCCTGACCCCCCATATTTCTGGAGACTGATCCTCCAACTAAAGAATACAGATGGAGGGACCCATAGTGCTGGCCACAAAGACTGCAGAGGAGAGTTTTGTTACCCGTCAGGGGGAGGAGAGGCCCTTGGTCCTGAGGGTGTTATATCCCCCAGTATAGGAGAATGTCAAGGAGGGAAGAGGAGAGTGGGTGGGGGGTGGGGTGGGGAGGTGGGTTGGAGAATATCCCCATAGAGGCAGGGGGAGGGCAGAGGGAATGGGGAGGTTCCAAAGGAGAGATCTGGAAAGGGGGAAACATTTGAAATGTAAATAAAATATGAAAATAAAAAAAAAACAATGGAGGGTTATAAATTGTATAAACCCAGTATGTATAAAATTCTCAAAATAATAAAACTATATATATATACATATATATATATATGACTAGAAAAAACTTAAAATATGTTTGCAAAATGAAAAGAATTCTTGTAAAATATTTTTTTGCTCCATGAATACTACCTAGTTTCATCCATAACCTAGCCATGGTCTTTGAACTTCATTTTCTGGTGCTTCTATGAGCACAGGTTTGCTTCTACTGCTTTTTGTTGCAGCAAGAACATCCTCATGTTATCATCGCACACAAACTCAAACAACAACAGAAATTTTCCCAGAGCTGACTTTATACTTTGGACACGATCTGTTTGTTTAGCCTTTTGAAAATTATACTTGACAACGTAAAACTTACATATATTTGATTAATATGATCCTGTTTACAATATACCAACAATACAAAAAGTATTCCCCTATATATATGTATATGTATATGTATATATAAATATATAAAAATTATTATATTTTACTTTTACTTGATGTTGGAAATTAAATGTGTTAAAAAAAAAAAAAGAAATGGAGGAAATTAAAAAAATCATCAGATCCTACTGTAAAAGCCCAAACTCAACAAAACTGGAAAATCTAGGTGAAATGGTTTTCCAGATAGATACCACATACCAAAGTTAAATCAAGAGCAGGTAAACTATCTAAACATGTCCACATGGCACAAGGAAATAAAAGAAGTCATTAAAAACCTCCCAACGAAATAAAAGACCAGGGCCAGATGGATTTAGTGCAGAATTCTACCAGAACTTCAAAGAAGACCTAATACCAATATTCCTCAAACTGTTCCATAAAATAGAAACAGAAGGAACACTACCTAACTCATTCTAAGACAATCACTCTATACCTCAACCACACAAGGAGTCAACCAAAAAAGAGAACTTCAGACCAATCTTGTTTATGAATACCGATGCAAAAATAATATTATTCTTGCAAGCTGAATCTAAGAACACATCAAAACCATCATTAACCATGATCAAGTAGGTTTCATCCCAGGGATGCAAGGTTGGTTCAATATACGAAAATCCATTAATGTAATCCACTATATAAACAAACTCAAAAAAACCCATCATATGATCATCTCCTTAGAAACCAATGAGATAAACACTAACTACATACTGTGGGGCAGAGAGTCTGAGAAAGGGAGCTACGGGCACAATGACTGGGCATCTGTGGGGTCTGCTAATGTCCAAAGTAGGCGTACAGAGTGAAACTTCATGGACCAAACACAGCAAGAAAACATGACGTATAACTGGAGAGAATAATTGATAGTAGCTGACAAAATAATTCATAATTGATAAAATTTCAGATGTGGACCATAGCAATAAAATGACACAATAATAAAAATGTTTATTACCAGAAAGCATGAACAGGAAAAGAAAACATAAAAGGTGGATTTTAGAGCAACAGAAATACAACAGCTGAAACGATAAACTCCACTTGATGAGTTGATGAGATTTGTGTTACTTTATTTCTTTTTTTCTTCTTTTTTTTTGCATTTTTATGGGATATTTTCCTTATTTACATTTCAAACATTTTCCCCTTTTTAGGTCTCCCCTTTGGAAACCTCCAATCCCATCCCCCTACCCCAGCCTCTATGAGGGTGTTCCTCCACCCACCCACCCACTCCTGTCTTCCTGCCCTGGCATTCCCCTACACAGAGGCATCAAACACCCTCAGGCCTGAGGGCCTCTCCTCCCCCTAATGTCCAACAAGGCCATCTTCTGCCACATATGTGGCCAGCACCATGGGTACCTCCATGTGTATTCTTTGGTTGGTGGTCCAGTCTCTGGGAGCTCTAGGGGGTCTGGCCTGTTAACACTGTTGCTCCCTCCATGGGGCTGTAAACCCCCTCAGCTCCTCAGTCCCTTCTCCAGCTCCTCCATCTGGAACTCCTGCGTTCAGTCTAATGGTTGACTGCCATCAGCAAGCACTTCCAGGCATCTACAATAGTGTCTGTGTTTGGTGGCTGTATATGGGATGGATCCCCAGGTGGGGCAGTCACTGGATGGCCTTTCCTTCAGTCTCTGCTCCGCATTTTGTCTCCATATTTCCTCCTGTGTGTATTTTGTTCACCCTTCTAAGAAGCACTGAAACATCTACATTTTGGTCTTTCTTCTTCTTAGGCTTCATATGGTCTGTGAATTGAATCTTGGGTATTCTGAACTTTTGAGCTAATATCTACTTATCAAGTGAGTACGTACCATGTGTGTTCTTTTGTGACTGAGTTTCCTCGCCCAGGATAATATTTTCAAGTTCCATCCATTTGCCTGCGAATTTCATGAAGTCATTGTTTTTAATAGCTGAGTAGTATTCCATTGTGTAAATGTACCACATTTTCTGTATCCATTCCTCTGTTGAGGGAAATTTGGGTTGTTTCCAGTATCTGGCTATTATAAATATGGCTGCTATGAAGACAGTGGAGCATGTGTCCTTACAGCTGTGTCCTCTGGTAGTATTATGTCCAATTTTCTGAGGACCCACCAGACTGATTTCCAGAGTGGTTGTACCAGCTTGCAATCCCACCAGCAATAGAGGAGTGTTCCTCTTTCTCCACATCCTCTCCAGCAACTACTGTCACCTGAATTTTTGATCTTAGTCATTCTGACTGGTGTGAGCTGGAATCTCAGGGTTGTTTTGATTTGCATTTCCCTGATGACTAAGGATGTTGAACATTTCTTTAGGTGCTTCTTAGCCATTCGAGTTTCCTCAATTGAGAATTCTCTGTTTAGCCCTGTTCCCCATTTTTTGATAGGGTTATTTGTATCTCTGGAGTCTAGCTTCTTGAGTTCTTTGTATATATTGGATATTAGCCCTCTATCAGATGTGAGATTGGTAAAGATCTTTTTCCAATCTGTTGGTTGCCGTTTTGTCCTATTGACCTTACAGAAGCTTTACAATTTTATGAGGTCCCATTTGCCGATTCTTGATCTTAGAGCATAAGCCATTGGCGTTCTGTTCAGGAACTTTCCCCTGTGGGACAGGATGTATGGAGGAGGGGTAGCCGTCCACCGTGAACGAGAAGAGATGGTAATTGGGAGAGTCTGGCTGTGGTGGTGACTTGTGGTAAAAGCTTGTTCACATCTTAACGAGCCAGGAAAGAGAGAGCTTGGGATCAGACTGAGGCTTAGCTATAACCCTCAATGATCTGCCCAAGTGACCCAACTTCAGCCATACCACTTGCTCCAAAATTCTTGAGAGCTTCCCATACAGTGGCATCTGTGAGGGTCAAGTATACAAATAAATATGAAATGGAGAACATTTCACATTTAAACCGTAACAAGATTAGTGAGAAATAATAAAGAAAAGTTAGTGTACCAAAAAGCATAGCACTGGCCACTATCAAAGGACACAGGAAGAAAGGGTGAAAAGTAACAAGGTCAAAGCCTGTGGTTTGTATGATACTGTTAAACTGTCTGACGTCATAATCCTAGGAAATGATGGAGGGAGAACATGTGTGGGGAAAATGGATGTTATCTTTTTTCCAGATTTGATGTAAATTATATACCTCTAAATCTAGAAAGCTCAATGAATCCCCTAACACAAAAACATGGATATTAGAGTATATCATAACAAAATGCTGAAAAATATCGCAAAGTACTTGTTTAGTATGTGAGGGCTTTGGCTCAATCCCTAGCACAAGAGGAAGATGTAACTTAAAGTAAAAGAAATGCTAAAGCACACTTTTCAGGCCTAAGGGACTGTGATTCTCAGCTAGAGACAGTTTACTTCCTAGAGAACAATTTCCCATGTTTGAAGACATTTTTGGTGGGTTTTTCTTGGCCAGCCATTGTATATGTGTATGTCTATGTATGGGATTGTACATATGAGTATAGTGTCCACGGAGCCTGAAGACAGTATTGGATTCTGTGGATCTGGAGTTACAGGTGGCCATGAACTATCCACTGTGTGCTGGGAACTAACCTTGCATCCTATACAAGTGCAGTATGTGTGTTTAACCACTGGGCCATCTCTCCTGTCTTCAGTTCCAAGGTTGAGAGATATTGGGGGATAAACTAAAGCGCATGAAAAATTATAAACATTCTTGACCATGAATAATTTCTAGTAGAAATATGTTTATGCTGAAATAATAATATAATAATAATAACAATAACAATAATAATAATAAGTGATATTGCTAGAGATAAAGGGCTATTTGGTAATGCTGAAATGTGTATTTAATTCACATTGTGATGGTTACTCTTTTCAGCTTGATTATTCTGAGACATGTACTTCAGGGTGCAGCTCATAATGGCATTCCCAGAGATGATTAGATCATGAGGGCTTTAATGGACTTATTATTTCAAGGCAGTGAAAGGCAGGACGTGGGCTTAGGTAGAGGAAGTGAGTCTGGAGGCTATGTCCCTAGGGCTGTCTCTTGGCTTAGTTCTTCCATGAATCCCATCTCTCTGCTGCATTAAGATGTGATCTACCTATGTTCTCACTGAAACAATAAGCCACAACAAATAATTCTTCTCAGTAAGTTGTCCACTCAGATATTTTGGAGAAAGTTATACAAAAGGAACACATAGGCACGGAAGCATCACCATTACAGATGTGCATGCCTGTAGATGTGGGGCATCAAAATGCACACCATAGAGATAAATGAAGCTAAATCTGTCCAGACTGAAAAGGAAAGCAGTTAAATTCATTATAATTGGAAACTTCACCATCCTTTATCTATAATGAACAGGTTGAGTAGATAGAAAGTCAGCAATGGTCTGTAGACCTTCAACTCACTGGACTTAGTTGACACCTGTGGAGTTGTAAAGTAAAACCAACAATGGAATACAACAGATGTTCAAGTGCTCATGAACCATTCATTAAGCCATACCATGTGCTACACAGTTATTGAAATCATTGCAAAGAAAACTTCAAATAATAAACATATGTATACTCATGCTGTCTGACACTCTAAAACTTACACAATATTTTACAAAATAATACACAATAACTGTTAACACTCTCTTCCATTGTGGTTTCATTTTTGACATTAAAATTTTGCTTTTTTTTTGAGACAGGGTCTTGTGTGTTCTAGGCTGGCTTTTAACTTGCTACACAGCTCAACATGACTTTAAACTCCTGATTCTCCTGCTTCTGTCCCCCATGTGCATGGATTACAAGTATGGGACACTATACCCAACTTAGATTTATGAGAAATCGTATAAAGCTTATAGTCTAGGCCAGAACTCCCCAGGCTCTTCCTCTGTCCTGGCTCCATTTATTGTTAATGAACTGACTTTAAACAAC
The DNA here is from genome assembly GCA_019843965.1 of Rhynchomys soricoides. Lineage (NCBI taxonomy): Eukaryota > Metazoa > Chordata > Mammalia > Rodentia > Muridae > Rhynchomys > Rhynchomys soricoides. The sequence continues at coordinate 1,876,464 of JADRCH010000143.1, read as the reverse complement.
TCGCCTACCCTTGTCCTCTACCTCTTCATTTTTCTGTCAGTACTCACTATTTTAAATTATAACATCTCTAAAGGTTTTTACACTCACTAATACTAGTCTACTTTACTTACCAGTATTTACTTACTTATGTTGAAATATCTGTTGTTTTAAGAAATCTATTGGCAAAACGTAAAAATGTTTTAAAGCTATTAATATTTTGATTGAAGATTACTTTGCATTTATAGAATAAAGAGAATGCCATTTCTCCAATGTTGACTCTTCCTATCAAGAAAATTGTATGACTTTTCATTCCGAGCTTGAATTTTCATATTTTCTTCAAATGCAGGCATAGAGGCACATACACACCTATAATTCTAGTACTCAGGAGGAGGAGAATGCATGAAGAGCATCATAAATTAAAGGCCAGTTTATGTTTTTCAAAAAACAACAACAAAACCACAAAACAAGACGAACAAAAACAAAAATAAAACAAAGCAAACCTCTCTTCATGTGGAGCACATGACCCCTTAGATTACAAAGATACAGGCATCCTGGCTGTCTCTAAGGATGCAGCTGGTCTTCACATGTATTAAGAGCTTAGCCCCAGGCAGGGTTCAAACTTCCTCCTAGAGAGCCTGCATACCTCTTAGATGAGCTCCTTGAATGGTCAGTTAGGTTCTGTTTACTTTCGATTGTTTTTTGAAATGACATCTTTTTCTTCATTATAGTTTCTAGTTAATAGTATTTTGCAAAAATAGAGTCCATTACTTCTAAGGGTGTTGATTCAGTCACATCCCATCATGCTTTGCTTTGTGTTCTGTGTCTGTTCACTCTTCCTCTGGTTACAGGCATACAATTACACCATCTGCCCTTTCTTTTCCTGCATTTCTGACTTTTACTTCATTATTTATGGCTCTTATTAATGCTTCCATAGAAACAAACACTATTTTTGACTGAGGACATTTTTAGCATCCATCTGACTTTAATGAGAATGCCTATGCTGCAGCATTAAACTCAATAATGATATGCCATGTAAAGAAAGTACATTTAGTACGTGTTTAGTCGTAATTATTTTTAAAAAATAATTAACAGGGCTAATTAGAGGACTCTTATGTAATTATGCCAAATATACTACAGAAATTCATTAAGATGATTAATGTTTCTCCTTCCCTTTTGCTTTGTAATAAGTTATAAGTTATTAATAGGTTTTGAATACCTAATCGTATTTCTATAACTGGAATGACTAATCTTGTTAATTATGTAGTTCTTTAAATGTTGCAGAGATTTAGTTGTTAAAATTTAAAAATCCAAATCAATGTTCCATTTTGCTTTGGTATAAATTTTCTCTATTCATGTTTATTCTTTAATTTGGCTTTCATTTAATTTATAAATCACTAGCTCTTCTCATGTTTCAGAGAGGTGGGGTGCAGCTCAATGAACTAAATAGATGAGAGTGTGTTAATAAATGAATAGATGAAAGGAAATCACTTTTTCTGATTTTTGGTCACTAGGGTCATCAGTTTTCATGAGATAATTAAAATTCACAGAGGACCCGGAGAGTCCGGAAAGTTGGAGAGGAGGAAGGGGCCTGTATAGTATCTCTCTCTCTCTCTCTCTCTTTTTTAATTTTTATTTTTCCTACTTTATTTACATTTCAAATGTTTTCCCCTTTCCAGATCTCCCCTTTGGAACCTCCCTATTCCCTCCCCCCTCCCCTGCCTCTATGGGGATATTCCCTCATTCACCCACCCACCCACTCTCGTCTTCCCTCCTTGGCATTCTCCTATACTGGGGGATCTAACACTCTCAGGCCCAAGGGCCTCTGCTCCCCCTGATGGCTAACAAGACCCTCCTCTGCTGCATATGTGGTCAGCACCATGGGTCCCTCCATGTGTATTCTTTGGTTGGTGGATCAGTCTCCAGGAGCATGGGGGAGGGGGGGAGGTCAGGCCAGTTGCCACTGTTGCTGCCTTTCTGGGGATGCAAACTCCCTCAGCTCCTTCAGTCCTTTCTCCAAGTCCTCCATTTGGGACCTCACACTCAGCCCTACTGTTGCTGGGAAGTGACTCTTGGGTATTTCAAACTTTGGGGCTAATAACCACTTAACAGTGAGTACATACCATGTTCATTCTTTTGTGACTGCTTTACCTCACTCAGGATGATATTTTCAAGATCCATCCATTTGTCTGCGAATTTCATGAAGTCATTGTTTTTAATTGCTGACTAGTATTCCATTGCCTGCACAGTATCTCAGTAGGTTTTGCTACTGTGTGAGAGGCCCTGAGACATAGGTGCCAAGAGATGGACACAAGCAGCCCCAGAGGGCATTGTGGCAGCAGCTCCCTTTGCTGACTCCCAGAGGTCATCATCTTTATGAAGCAAACTCTTTTGACAGAAAGTAACCTTCAGTCTTGGGAAATATCATTTCTGAGTAATAATCAGTATTTTCCACCCTCTATGATGCCACAACAAAGCAGTTTTAAATCTTTGCTTCTAAAATTTTCATAGCTTCACTACATGATAGTTCCTTAGGGCTCTTATTAAGTTTATAATTTCATAGACACTGGAGGTGAGCAGTTTCATAACGGATCAGAGTCTGAAATGTGTAGAAGCAGCGAAGGACTGGACATTTGACCGACTTCTGATAGGCAGAGGCATAGGAAGGGGGGCTATGCTGGTAAACAAAGATGATGAACTTGCAAGGTGGCTGGTTTCTTCCTCACCCTCCTGACCTGAGACTTGAAATGAAGACTTCCTGGGCTTTTCTCTGTGGCTCAGTAAGTTCAAGGCCGGGGTTATACAACAGTTGTGGGCCAATTAGCCATCTTGTCTTTCTTTGGATCTGACTAATTCTAACTTAGGGAAGGAAGAGCCTTCAGAAAAATCCCTCGCCCTCAAGGAGAAGCTGGATTTTGGCTCTCCTAAACCCCCTCTTCATGGTGGAGGATCTTTTTTCTGTGTGTCTGCTGTGTGTGTGTTTTCTCACTCCTGATAAAGGCCTTTCTTCAGATGCTGATTCAACCTATTACTTTGCTGTGCTCACAATTTCTCAGTGAACAGTTAAGTGCAGTTATAGAGATATTTCCTCCCCTCTTTTAACTCTTTAGCTGGCAGAGAAAATGAACCCAATCCAGACCTTAAGACAGTAACAGAAGCAACCTTGCAGAAGCTTGAAGGTAGCAACACAAAGAGCCCAAAAGAGTATTGCTAGTACCAGTGCCAGATGGCATAAGGGGACATTACTGCTCTTCTCATTTGGGGAGGGGGGGAGTTTCCAGGCTCGTGATGCTCAAAGGCCAGTGGTAAGGAAAATAACACCAGTGATCCAAAAGATCAATGTGTATCAATGGAACACTTTTTAAAATAAGTAAGGACTGATTGAGTCTGCATTCTGCCAAACTGAACTTTGTACTACTAGGTGGGACAATTGAACGTGTTTGAATTTCTTTTCACTCTGAAGCACTGGCTTCTAGGTACTTTCCATTGTGGCCACAGGAAGAAGCACAGTTTCTATTGTGTACTGAGTAGAAATCTCACACTGTATTTGTCTTTACACGGGGTGTGTGCCTTGATGGTTCATGTTGCTTAGCATTTCAAGACAGTTACATGTAGCCTAGGTTCACCTCAACTTTCTATGCAGCTGGGAATGAACCTGAACTCCTGATGCTCCTGTCTCCTCTTTCTAAGTGCTGGGAGTACAGTGTGTGCCACCATACCTACCCCCAACACTCTGTATAAGTTGTCTGTTTCTGACAGAGTGGGAGTAATCAGTCTGAGAAAGCAGATTGCAGAGATCCATGGTTTCCTTTGCTTTGTCTTATCTAGAAACTTTGTCGAACTAGAAACTTCTAGTTTCTTTGGAAAGTCAGTTATGTCAAATGATATTTTGCTGGGGCACATGGGTGAAAGGATGTTTCACTACATGTTTCAAACATGTGAAAGGTCACATGATGTTCAGAAGGAATATAAATATAATCCCACAGACAGTGGGCGCTTGAGCATTAGTTTGCTTTGTTCCACCTTGCTATTCGTTGCTAACAATAAGCACGTATTGGTTCGCCTTACATTGTGTTGCTGAACTCTGCTTGTGGTGATACCTTTTCTTGCTGCTTCAGTAGCCTCAGGATGGTTGTCAAGCTTTGCAGTTCCTTTTGGATTGAACTGCCCTAGCTGGTTTGTGTGTGATGTTGCCAAGAGGACTGGTCTACTGCTGCTGATTTATATTTGGTGTTTGCTACTGGAGTAACTGCTGATATACTGACAACAATGATTGGACTTCCCCCAGAAGAACTATTTCTAAACAAATCTACTTCCCTCATGTTCTAGTAACTTCTCATTTCTACTACCTCTGCTGGGTGGTGGGCTAGAGGAGAGGTTGAACCCTTATTTAAGTAAGTTGGAAAAAAATTATGTCTATACTCTACATATCTTAATTTCAGACAGACTTTCAAATTTATTTGCCTAGTACTTTTGCCTTTTAAATCTTTTATTTTTCACAGTGTCTGTACATAATCTCTCTTTCTTAATTTAGACATTTTCCCCTTCTTTATAGTGGTTAATTAAGCAAGGAGTTCTGTTCTAGAAGAAACACCACAGGCTTTCCTCATCAGGCCCATTACTTTTCTGTGTCTGTTACTAGATAATTTTATCTCTTTTAAGTTTAGTGTGTAATCTCCCCCACATTTTCGGGTAAATCATAAATCCCTTCACACTCTCTTCTCTGGATATACATTTGAAGCCAAGCTATTGTTGACACAATGGCATTTTGTTCTATGGGGTTCAGTTGGTAACATTTTAACTATTCTTTCAGCATTTTGTAAGATCCATTTTGTTTTGTCTCTGTAGCAAAGGTCTTAGATTTTTAAGCAGTGGATGAAATACTAGTTTCTATTTTGGTCGTTCACCCTTGCTTCACCCAGCTGAGTTTAGAGGCTATGTTCTCAGCCCTTCTACAGAGCCACCAAGGAGTTTTTATAGGGCAATATTTAGTCAACTTTAGTGAATACTTTCACAGGGTTTCTTTTCTATAACAAGGGTATAGAGCTCAATGTTTATCCTACTCATCGATGGCACTGACTTCATTGTTCAAATAGACTTCATCCTTGCTAACTTTTCTGAACAGAACTCTTTTGTTGGTTATACTTTTAACTTGTAGTTTTGCAGTTTTCCTTATTTGCATTTTGACATAAAATGCTTGACAGTATAGTGAGGCACATATCCCCTACAGATGGTTTCCTCTAATACCAATATGGCTTCTTCTGTCTTGCTTTGTATCATTTGTCTCAAGTTGAATTCTCTCTGTGACTAATGCCAGGACCACAGTTTTCTTTCTGTTAGAATTTACCTGCTGTGTCCTTTTCACTTTTCCTTCTGCTTTTCTGACTCTCGTGCTTTTATATTCCCCTCCTTTTGTATATCACATGTGCCAGTCCCACATGCTACCAAAATTCAACTTATAAAATCTTCAGTGTTACAAAGATTTATAATACAACCAAATATTAACAGCAGAACGGTAATGACTACTAGTAGTATTATTAGTGACACTTTGATGTTTAATGTTTATGAAGGTCCTACTCTATGCCAGGTACTGAATTATCTCATTTAGCCTTCACAATCTTGTTGATATTTCCATTTTGCAGATGTGAAACTAATGGTTAACAATTTTGTCCCAAGTCAGAGAATTTTAAGATGTTGCATGAACAAAAGTCATTATCCATGGAGTTCGAACTGGGAGGCTTTGTAATCCAGTTTCCAATCTCTCTGTCTTTCACTGCCCACTCCCAAATCATATCAACCATGCTAAGAAATTTGGCATGCTGCAGTTCTCAAAGTTCCCAGCAGAGGGTAGAATGTCCACGTGAAATCTATATGCTAGTAACAATTGTAACCTTAATTCAGAATTCTCTCTATATGTTAAAGCTAGATGCAATGCCCTACAGTGGGGAGAGGGAACTTGTAGAGTCCACCTCCAGTAGAAAGACAGGGCATCAAGTGAAGGGATGGGGTTGTGATTCCATAGTTAAAAACTCTGACCTGTCTGAAAGAACTGCAGGAACAAAAATTGATAAGAGCCTAAGGAAAAGGAGATCCAGTGACAGGCCCAAATTGGGATCCAGCTCAGGGGGAGGCCCCAAGGCCTGACACTATTACTGATGCTACGGTGTGCTTACAGAAGGAGCCTATCATGACTGCCCTACAAGCAACTGCAAGAGTCAGATGCAGATATTTACACCCAACTAATGGACATAAAAAGCTGGTGACCCCTGTGGTTGAGTTAGGGAAAAGCTGGAAGAAGCTGAGGAGGAGGACAAGCCTGTAGGAAGACCTATAGGAAGACCAGCAGTCTCAATCAACCTGGACCCTGAGATCCCTTAGACACTGAGCCACCAGCCAGGCAGCAAACACCAGCTGATCTGAGGCCCCCAACACATAGACAGCAGAGGTCTGCCCGGTCTGGACTCAGTCAGAGAAGATGCACCTAAACCTCGAGAGACTTGGGGCCCCAGGGAGTAGGGATGTCTGGTGGGGTGGGGGTGTAGGTGTGAGTGGGGGCATCCTCTTGAAGATGGGGCGGGGGAGGAGGTGTGGGATGTGGAACAGTTGAAGGGTGGACTGGAAGGGAGATAAAGTTCGGACTGTAAAAAATGATTATTAATAATAATAATAAAAAAATGGCTGTCTCCTGGGGGGATCAAAGAGAGCTCTTTCAGGTTAAAAGTATTGAAGTGACAGGTGCTTTAATTCTAAGTTTTAAAACTGTAATAATTATAATTTTAAATATTGAAAAATGAGCTTATAGTGATGTGTACAAAGGCTGATTTCCCTTCTCCTCAATATCTGAGCGAATGGGCTTCCAAAGTATCTTTGGTCAGCAGATACTACGCCCCCCTTCCTAATTGCCTCAGCAAACCATTGGGTTTTACTTAGAGCTTTGACCTGGGTCCAGGAACACATCATCCTGTGTCATTAACTTGGGAAATTGAGCACTGACATCACTCACTAATTCTAGAATATTTAAAAGTCTTAATAGAAAGAAGTGCTTGGCAGGAATTTGGGGGAGCAGGTAGAACAAGAGGGGGTGTATGGGAAGAGCTGGAGGGAACAAAAGGGAAAGAGGAAGAGCACGGATTATGTTTTAATTTAAAAAATAAAATACTATTTAAAAACATCTGTAGAAACATAATCTGTTATTAGGTCAGTGGGGTCGAACATTTCTAAGAATAAAACTTTAAGACTCAGCAGCATTATCAAGAGTTAATCCTTAATAAGAGTAACGGCCAAGATAGGAAAATTAGCATATGTCTTTACCAATTCCATCTTGACAGCTGCTTTCTACACCATGTGCTAGTTCTAAAGCAAATCAGGGTATCACTGAGCAAACGGGTCATCAGATACAATAAAAACAAACCCAGGATACTCAGTTTTTTTCATTTACAGACTTTTGCAGTTTATCTTTATTCAGTTTCAGACAGAAAATGCACAGCTCCAGGCGTAAATTCATGCTTCCTTGACCCAGGGAAGTAGGGAACAGTCGCTAAGAGACTACAGCAACAAGAGGGCCATGCAAATTTGAGGTCAAATAAAGCCTGGTCTCATTTATGTGAGGCAATTTCAAATATTCTTGCATGCCATCTCACCCCCTGTAAGTCAGTATAAACAACAATTTTAAGTCCAGTAAAAAAGGCTAAATAAATGAGCCATAGATTTTAGTCATACACAAGCTGTGACCTTAGGACTAAGATGTTAGAGGGTTTTGACAGAATTAAAACATCCTTTGGAAGCCGGTTGAAGTGTCACATGCTTGTGACAGGAAGAGTTAGAGTCTAGTCTGGATTGCAATATAGATTGTAGTCCAACTTAATTTGAATAATGAGACTCTATCTTTTTCTTTTTTCTCTCTTTTTTTCTTTTTTTAAAGAAATAGTACTTGAGCCACCCATTTAGGCTTGAGTAATTCAGATGCTCTTTTTAAGGTGGAAAGTGGAGGGCATTGTGAATAGTGTGCAAAAATCATCTTCTTTGGCATCAGATGACACTGGATATCAGCTTGAGGACAGTCAAAACCTCAACTGTGAGCACTGAATTTATAGACACTGTGGAAAGTAGACACTGAAGGGCCAGACATTAAGTGGTTATGTAGCTAATCAAGAACATAGAGATCTAAGTTGGATGAAATTACTTATGGAACTTACTGGAGGACAAGAGGGAAAAGGAGAGGGGAGAGGAGAGCAAATTTGGGGAAACAAACTGGCTGCTGGCTCATTTCTGCTTGGAAACCTACGTCTCCTAGGCTTAAGCCCTCAGTTTGGAATGGGAGTGCTCCTTCCTGCTGGTATGAGAAGACATTAGGGAGGAAAAGATCACTGAAAAATGGAATACTTTACTGAAAAGAGAAAAATTACCTCGGGCAATCAGTTTGTAGATTGAATTAAATATATATATGCAAGTTAGGGAGGGGATGGGCCATCGTAACTCACAGCCGCAGCCAGCAGGGCAACTGCTGAATGTATGGACCACAGCTAAGGAAAATCGCGAACAACTGCTATCACTTGGAAAATCGAGAAGCCAATACTATTTAAGAAGGTATTTGCTCATCCACTAATTCATTAATCAATAAATACTACCTTGCCCATTTAATTATGACAGGTACTAGACTAAAAGAGAGCAAATCCCCTTTTCTTACTGAGCCCCAAATGTACTTGGGAAAAAAGACAAGTCAGCAAAGAAACAGATATGTGAGACGTTGCCCGAAGGGGCACAGTCCACAATGCAGCACTGTATTTGAGCCTAGTCTTTTTCTTCTTCTAGTGGGGAAAGGGATGAATTTGTCTTCTCTGTTAGGAAACACTGCACAGGAGGGTCCTTTTCTTACTAGTGTATATTGTTTGTACAAAGTAATGAGTTTTATTACAATGATTTCACCCCTCCACCCCCACACCTTTCTTGACCTTCATTTGAATCCTGAATCCTCCTGGACGGCTCTCAAGTGCCCCTCTCCACAGTACAAATGTCTCACTTCAGAGTGACCAACAGACCATCCACAGGAAATCCTTTAAAACTACCCAGTCTTCCTGCCAGAGTCTACTAGATTGCCTACACATTTGTTGTTGGCAGTTCTACCACCGTAGCCTTTCTGTTCCAGCTGTACAATTAAATAACTATAGCGTCTAAAGAGAGACACATTTGATAAGAAATAGAAAGCAAGGATTTGGGGAGGAGGGATAGCCTATAAGAATGGGTTCGATTGCAGTAGCATAAACTTTCGGGCTATGTGCTCTGGTGTAGTCTAGGTGGTTCCGAAAGCGGGCCCAGAGAGCCTGTGGTTAGAAACCACACTCACAGAAATTCTAACGTCGTTTTTCATTTCCCGTTATTATTTCGTCTTTGTACAATGGAGTTCACCAGAGGAACCATGTCTCAAGATAATGCTGTTCTTATGGTAAAAAGGGGACTTCAGAGGTCACAGAGAAGGAGGAAACAAGACAGGCAAGGGCTATAGAGGCTCACATGTGATGAAAGTGCACAGGGATAGGAAATGTTTATGAAACCTATTACTTTGTACAACTGATACACAACAGTTAAAAAAAATAGAGGGGCTGAAGAGATGGAGCACTGGTCAGAGCACTTATTGACCTTGCACAGGACCTAGGTTCAGTTCCCAGCACCCACAGCAGGCAGCTCATAACCACCTATAATTCTAGTTTTAGGGGATCTAACACCCTCTGACTTCAGTATTGCATGCACATAATGTACATAAGCATACACTCCTCTCCCTCCCCCTCCTCCTCTCCCTCCCCCTCCCCCTCTCCCTCCCCCTCTCTTTCTCTATCTCTTTCACACACATATACATATCTACAAATTAATTATAAATGAATATTAGAAAATTTTTTAAAATCCATGAGCAAATACAGTGTGTGTCTGCTTACGCCTCTACACTAAGATTTTCGAGTTTTGACTTACATTAAATATTGATTGAGACTGGAGAGATGACTCAGCAGTTAGGAGCACTGCCTTTGTTCCAGAGAACCTGGGTTCAGTTCTCAGCATATACATGACAGCTTACATGTCTGCAACTCCAATTTCAGGGGATCTGACACCCTCACACAGACATACATACGGGCAAAACAGCAATGCACATAAAATAAAAATAAGTAAAAAAATCTTGATCAGTATGATCTGTTCATACAAAAGATTTGTGGGAACTGTGATCATTTTAAGAGTGTAAATACACTGAAAATGAGAGGTTTTAAGGATCTATAACTTAGGGGATAAATCTTAGTTGAAATGACATTCACACCTACTCAAATTTTATATGAAAAAACTAGACCAACATGAAAAGTGACTGTATTTGGTTCAGTGCTTTATTTTCATAATCAAACATTAGTGCCAAGGGCATCATAAGCATTCAAATATTTCATAAAATGATAAATTCATGTATCAAAATGTGTATTAGTAAATAGAGGCTTTGCTAATTGATTTATTTGAGATTACATGAAGTGCCAATTGCAAATGCAAAACCCCTGTCTTCTATTCAGTTCATTCCCTAGTTTAACATTTTTGGTTAATTTTTGTCTTGTAACCTATGAAAAGCATCGATAGCCAGCTGTTCTCAATGTGGGGGTTCTACTTTCTTATTCTGGGACAAGTCTGAGCACTTCGCAGGTTTTGTTTTGGCAGTAAGAATAATCACTACAGAGCACTACTAAACAGTATCTGAAGGAAGTGGTGAGTGACAAGATAAACCATAACCTACTGGGTGTTTTCCCAAAATAGTTGAATTCTTCATGAAACATTCTAATCCAAATCCTTAGCCTCCTCTCCCTCTATTTTTGGACCACATCATTAAAGTTCTTGCAGGTTAGTAGTTCCCAGGATCTGGAAAGAATAAAATCATAAATTCTTTTGGCAAATATATTTTATACTCTCTAACGTGTCATGAGACAATCTGTAGGATTTTGAATAGAGATTAGAAAGTATGCTTGCCATCTCACTAATGAATACAAAAATACCAGCCTGCAATGGCCCACCAATACAAAGACTAATTAATATAAACCCTGTGGACCATGGCTTGCCTCCCACCTTCTGACCCCAGGAGAAACTCTTTTCAAAGATGGTGACTAACACAAGGCCAACAAGCTGCAAGGCCAAGTTCTCTGGGCAAATGGAAGAAATTCTCTCTTCACCCATCCCAAAGTTATCCCAGCCTGACTCCATTATGAGAGCTGCCTCCATTCTCAGGCCACAGTAAGTAGTCCCCTGTGTCACTAGGCCTTGGGAAGGCTGGCAATCGTCATCACTAGAGAAGGAACAGTTGTTCTTCAAACTGACTAAATACTTCTTAACCCATGCACTAAGGAGTAAGTGAAGTCTCAGAAAGCTTAGTTTGGTGCAGTCAGTGATGTCCGTTAATGGTCTGGAAAGGCATCACCAGCAGTGAATTCATGGGTGCTGATAGGTGTGCAAGGTGAGAGAGAAAGGGCAGGGTGAGGGGAGCCACGGGTGCTGACTGCTCATCTTCTGATGAGTGTATTTCCCTCTGTGTGTGAATGTGTGTGTGTGTGTGTGTGTGTGTGTGTGTGTTTCTGTGGAAGGGTTCCACACTCAACAGACTGTGTTCATTCATTACCACTGATGTCATAGACAGAAGCTACAAACTCAGGCTTGCGTAGCTTGTCTAATGCGTATGTTTTTTCTCTTGAGGAATGTTTTTCTTCCAGGAGACATATTACAGCATTCTAAAAAAAAAAATGGTTGTAAACTATAATGCAAAAGTTGTTGCTGCTTTAAACCTTAAGTCCTAAGTCAAGTGGCTTTATGTGTACTCAAAATGTAGCTCAGCCCCTTATCCCACCTATCTGGATGTTTTCCTCTCTCAAACTGCATGTCTGTGACTATTAAGCATTAAGTACACACACCCTGACCCCAGCGAGCTCTGTTCTGCTTTCCTGAAGCCTCTGTGCTTAAAGCAGCTGACCTGGAGTTTCAGTACTAGTATCAGAAAGCAGCAGACAGCAAGGGCAGTTAAAGGCACAAGAAAGCAAAACAATATGGTAAAGAATAGACAAAAATGAAATGAAATACAACAAACAAACAAACAAACAAAGGGCCTTTGTTTGTAGAGTCGGAACTGAATGAGTGGCTCAGGCCTGGCCCTGCCCTGCCCAGGCTCAGTGGGGAATCTGTGTAGCGGGCAAAAGCCTCTGTCATTGTTATTGTTATTTTGCTGTGCTATGAATGGCAATCTGAAACATGTAGATGAACTCACTTCCTAGCCTGGTGAGATATCTGGTGGGATGCAGTCCCTTGCCTTACTCTGAAGCACTTGAGGATAATTTGAAATAAAAGGTTTGAAACAAAGAGCAAGCCCTTCTGCTTCAGGTATTAATTACCTACGAAAGGGACTATATTTAGCTATTTATATTGCTAAATTATATGCCCCAAACCCCTATGAGAAGTTAAAGATAAGAAATTAAGTACTGTGTCATCTTTGTCATGGACTTAGAAGAGGCAAAATTGAGATTTGAACTCAGGTTTATTTGGCTCTCCAGTCTGAGCTCACAACAGCAGTACAGTTAAAAAAAAAAATTACAGGATCAATTTACTCTGAAGTATATAGCAGCATGTGTTATGATAATTATAACATCACAAAGAATTCTATGCAGAAAAATGAATTTTCCAGGCAAATCTGACTTTATAGGCCTGCTCTAATATTGTCTTGTATAAAGAGGACCCGAACACCCCAGGGCGTTCGGTTTGTGTCTGGTTTTCCTTAATCTTTAATGATGGGCAAATCCAGTATATTATGGAAGCCCACTTTTTTTTTTCCTCAAGAGATGTAGATGCCTCTTAAGAATTTGATGAAAATGCATTAGCTTTTCAAGCTACTGAGTTGCATTTTAGTTCACTGAGGCAGTAAATTGGGTGTACACTGTGCAAGAACAGTGGTGACCTAAAAATAAATATTTGATACAAGCCACCATATTCTCTTGGGGTGAGGGGAGTAATGGATTAAAATTCTAAAGACTCCTCAGCTTCCCAAAAAGGAGGAGAAAATCTGTGGCCTGGAAGTGTTCTCTGTCCCTGCTGCTACATTTGTTCAGCTCTTTAAGAGTTCACCCCATTCCATCTCGTGGCTCCTAAAGCCAAGGGTGAAAGTTTGATCCCTGCAGAGGCCACTTAAATTCAGAGAACAAAAAGCACCATTCTCTGCCTCAGACTCTACCCCAGATCCCTGCCAGGTGTCTGCCCTCTGGTCAAAATGAGACACTGGCAAAGGGGTGCTAACCTATGACAGTATTGGAACACAACAAAGGGCACTCCTCTACATGCAACTTTCTCTTTGTGTGTTCACGGGATCTGACATCATTCACAGAGAACACAGATTGCACTTTACTTTCAGCCCTGGAAGTCTGAGTCAAACTGAAACAATGCTCCAGTGCCACTTACAAAAATCCTTTATGTACTTGTCGTAAGTACAGAGACTGGCCTCCTAGCTGACAGTATCCTGTTGGACATGACAGCAGAGCTACACTCAGGTTTTAATCTGTATCTCTGTAATAGAAAATAGCAATGCTAATAAGCTGAAATCGAGCACAGTTTTCATGTTAGTCAAAGACAGTAAGCTATCAAAAGTAAGTACATGTACACGGAAACATAACAGGACAGGTTTGTAATACGTACTAACAAATAAGCCATGGAAACAAGCTTTTCAAATTATTGATGCAACTTTTTAGCAGGGTCACACACTTAGCTTTCTTTAAATTAAGTCAGCTCTCCCTAATTTTTACTTCTTTAACTACCCAGCACTTAATGCATATTTTTACCTCAAATATTTGTTTAAATAGCAAAATAGCACTCCGAATCTTAAAGGATTACGATTTTCTATTTTAAACACAAAGTCTAAATTAAAATTTACTAACTTAAATGATAGAAAGAGTTTTACAGAGATTAATAAGCTTTAAGGACAGTTTATATTAGTACACAGATTTTAATTTATCAAATGTCACATATATCTTTCATGATTTGGGGATTTATTTCATTTATGAAGTAGTCAAATGAATCAGCTTGCCCTGACTGTAACAAAATACTGCTTGGTGACTTGTGACAGACAGGGTTTTAACCTCTGACAGCGAGATTCATTGTGGAGCAGGAGCCAATCATAGATCCTGACGACACTTGTCTCCTCTAAGTTGGAATATAAAAAGCCACTTGGAATACAGTATACAGGACTCACTGGCGTGGCAGGTTGTCTCTCGGACAGTACATGCAGTAATATTTCACTTGGCATTACTCAAAAAGCAAAAAGAAGAAATAAGAACAAGGAAAAAAAGATTGTACTGATTTTAAAATGATGCAAAAACTGCAAATGTATGTTTATATTTACCTGTTTATGCTGATTGCTGCTGGCCCAGTGGATCTAAATGAGGGCAGTGAGAGAGAAGAAAACGTGGAAAAGGAGGGGCTGTGTAATGCATGTGCGTGGAGGCAAAACACGAGGTACTCCAGAATAGAAGCCATAAAAATCCAAATCCTCAGTAAACTCCGCCTGGAAACAGCTCCTAACATCAGCAAAGATGCTATAAGACAACTTCTACCCAGAGCGCCTCCGCTCCGGGAACTGATCGATCAGTACGACGTCCAGAGGGATGACAGCAGTGACGGCTCTTTGGAAGATGACGATTATCACGCTACCACGGAAACAATCATTACCATGCCTACCGAGTGTAAGTAGCTGTTGGAATATATCAACAGTTCTGCTGACTGCTGTCCTCGTGTTTATGAGAAACAGATCTATTTTCAGGCTTTTAACAAGCTGTTGGCTTGTGTGTAAGGAGGAGAGAAAGATTTTTTTCTTCTTCAAGATTTCTTGAGAAACATACCGACAATGAAATCTGTCTTTCTTGTTTCCTTGTAGTGCCAAATAGCTCAAAGTTAACATGCTGGCTCAGCTTTAATGGTAGTTCATTTTATGCGGAAAATGTTGAATGCTTGTGTGTTCAGAGCCTAAACACTACAAGGCAAGAACTGTGAGATTCTATAAGCAATGTTAAAACATATGAAATTTACAATTACATTTGTCTAAAATGTGCACTAGTCCCCCCACCCCACTAACACTAAAGAAAGAAATCTGCCGGATGTTTATTTGAACACTGTGCTACAGTTAGTGCTTTTATTATTTAAAACTGTCAGTCACAGAGCTTTTACGCTCTTTACAAATTAGAATATTAATTGTGAAAGCTATTGCACTGGAAAGTTAAATGCATTAGCACGAGGTATGATGAAGCAGGCATAGCAAAATAATACTCAGGACTGAGTATCAGAAAATGCTCAGGAAATAAGCGTTATAACCGGGAAGTCATGGAGTGAATGCTCTCGTACGCGTTCATGACACTGCGCTGAGAGCACCCTGGCTGTGTACTTCTAGGCAGGAACAGCGATAACCTTCTAAAAGCTTTCAATTCTTTGTGAGGGGGAAGGGGAGTGCCGTTACCTATAACTGCAGCGTGGCTTCTGGGAGATAACACATTTCAGGCAGATCCTATCTGAGTTCTCTGAAAAGGAAGTCAGGTAGCCTTAGAGAACAGGCAGGGCACGAAAGATTTCTGTGCCATGTGTCTGAGATCTTGCTTTAATACCCTGCTTTAAACACTTAAAACCAGACATGACACGGTTTCAAATCAGCCCTTTACTAAGTAATCGGGTTACGATTCAGCAAATAATTTTCATTTATGACTCTTGGGTCAAACGGTTCAGGAGAAAGTCTCCTTTATTTACATGGGGTTTGGAAAACCCCAAAGAAAATCAATTGTTAGTGCTGAACTTGTAGTGAGAGGCTGGCCCCGAGGCCACTGCTTTCTGACTTTCCAGATAGCTTGAACATGACATTTGAGGTTTTTTTGCTAATTAGAGGCTTCATGTTGTTCTTTGAATGGCTCTTCCAGAGCCCAAGTGTCACAGATGTATTATATTGTTTGCCATTTCTGAGGTTGGTTAAATTGCTCCCTGTGTCTCGTCCCCAGGTAATTGAGGCCTGGGGGAAGGGTTCCTTCCTCCAGACTGACTGGTACAGCTGCTCAGTGAGTGTAACTACTCAGATTCCCAAAGAATTCTAAGTGGATGTTCTGGCACGGTGGTGTCTCTTAGTCTCTAATCATCATCACTTGTAAATTTCATGTGCAGTTCATTCTTTTGCAAAATATCCCTTAGCCCATAGTTCTCTGGAAGGGGAGCAGAATCCTCATAAACAGGTGAAAATACAAATGTCTAAAAATTCTGAAAAGCTAGAGTAACTATTTTCTCTGAAATTTCTTCTGAACCATGAATGAAGTTCCACATAATATTTTGTTTTAAAAGATCACATATGTACACACTACCCCAACAGCTGATGTTAAGGAGTGATTTTATCTGTGTTTTGATGGGGCCTGATGTCAATCATTCTCTTCTTATTTCTTTGTAGCTGACTTTCTAATGCAAGCGGATGGAAAGCCCAAATGTTGCTTTTTTAAATTTAGCTCTAAAATACAGTACAATAAAGTAGTAAAAGCCCAACTGTGGATATATCTAAGACCCGTCAAGACTCCTACAACAGTGTTTGTGCAAATCCTGAGACTCATCAAACCCATGAAAGACGGTACAAGGTATACTGGAATCCGATCTCTGAAACTTGACATGAGCCCAGGCTCTGGTATTTGGCAGAGTATTGATGTGAAGACAGTGTTGCAAAATTGGCTCAAACAGCCTGAATCCAACTTAGGCATTGAAATCAAAGCTTTGGATGAGAATGGGCATGATCTTGCTGTAACCTTCCCAGGACCAGGAGAAGATGGGTTGGTAAGTGATAACTGAAAATAATGTTCTAACAACCGGGTTTCATTTTTATTCCTGATATGAATGATAACAGTGAGAAATAAATACGATTTTCTGTGCTCACATGCCAGACAAAGTATCTTACTCCAAAGGTAGGTCTGTACCCAAAACAGTAGGTGCCAATCTCATGTCCCATGTGGCACCCCTTGATGCTCTTACTTAGCATGAAGACTAAAAATCAATTACATCATGTTCTTAATTCCATAAGGTGGCCCTCACTAGGAATTAGATGAATTTCCTTTTCTTCGTAGGACACATAATTATGCATAGACTGTGCAGTCTCTGTGTAACTGCAGACTCCGGTTTCTACCCAACAAATCCTTCCCTCCCATTTGATTTGTTTCTTTCCTATGCTTTGCATTGAAAAATGCTGGCTTCACATAAAGTAAAAAGTATTAAAATTCTAATTAAAATACCCCTATATGTACAAATATACTTGATTAAGCATATTCTACTCAACACTTCTAATAAATATGTTCAGGACTTACAGAATGTTGAAGCCATGATATGTATATAGATTACTTAGTGAAATATTGCCAATAAGACTGTAATTTCTAACCAAGCTAACCTTTGCCTACTAGCTTATCTCCGGACTCCTTTAGCACACTTACACAGGAGTTTACTTAGGCAATGCCAAGTAATTAAGGAGAGAGTCAGTGATATGACAAGGCCTCATGTATTATATAAATTAATAAAAAATATTTAACCTTCCATAAACCTGAGTTACTGTTTTACGTTACTTTTATTTACTGCTGCTTACCAAAGACTTGACATTTGTTATTTTCATCCATTGTCATAACCTACACTAAAATACTGTACTTGGAAATAATAAGCGTGGTTATCTTTTTAATCTTGTGATTGAACTTGGGAATGTATAGTCTGGAAGTCAGATCTGTTGTGAGTGAAACCTATCGTTTAAAGAGCTATGCTTCCCTAAATGATCTATTTTCTTTATATGTGCTGCTTAAATACTACACTCTACAAATGATGTTCTCTTTGACAATATAGTCTCATGAAAAAAGATAAAATTGCTACCAACTATTTAAGAACGTTCTTTCTCATAGATAGTATTTTTATTACCAAGGTTCCTAATGGGTTTTAATTATTTACAAGGTGGTTGATATGGTATTCCTTAGAGGTTCCCCTCTAAAGGAAATGGAGAGTGAAGCTGTCATAGTGCAAGCACATTCTTCTCTCTTCCTCTTCCTTCTTCTCCTTCCGCTGTGGTCCTGAGGACTGAACCAGGCCCTTGCACATGAGGGGTAAACCCTGTTCCACCAAGCTCCATTCACGCCCAGTTCATCACTTCTTATAAACCTCCTCTTTGCTCCTTTAAGGATTCTCTTTCAACACACTATACATGCAGCCACTGTTGTCATGATAATTTCCCTCTTCCCATTGTAGACTATATAATGCTCAGAAGGAGCTATTTTTGCTCTGACTTTAATATGCACATTTCTTCCAGAAAAGACCTAGGCAAGAGAGACCGAATGAGTACCCATCCCTCCAAGAGTCACTGCAGCTGACGTGCAGTCAGCAATGACGAACAGTCTTCTCACTGCCCACCCACCTTCCCTGTCTTTCCTCTTAGACATTTTCCCAAGCATTTGTTCTCCTATTATGTCTGATAATAGTCTCAAAAGAAACAAAACTCTAAAAACACAAAGGGAATGGCCACAGCCTGATGCTGTTAGATTCTTTGGGACCATGAGAGCAAAAATGAAGCCTAGTATGTATAAAAATTCCTTAATACTGCAGTTCTTTAAAAAAAAAAACAACATAAAAATGATGGGGTTTTTGTTTGTTTGTTTTTCTAATAATGATTTTTAAGGTAGGAAGGATTTCAGGCTCCATTAACACAAGTGTTCTTTCCTTTTCACACAGAATCCCTTTTTGGAAGTCAAAGTAACAGACACACCCAAGAGGTCCCGGAGAGACTTTGGGCTTGACTGTGATGAGCACTCCACGGAATCGCGGTGCTGCCGCTACCCCCTCACGGTCGATTTTGAAGCCTTTGGATGGGACTGGATTATCGCACCCAAAAGATATAAGGCCAATTACTGCTCTGGAGAGTGTGAATTTGTGTTTTTACAAAAATATCCGCATACTCATCTTGTGCACCAAGCAAATCCCAGAGGCTCAGCAGGTCCTTGCTGTACTCCAACAAAAATGTCTCCCATTAATATGCTATATTTTAATGGCAAAGAACAAATAATATATGGGAAAATTCCAGCCATGGTAGTAGACCGGTGTGGATGCTCATGAGCTTTGTATTAGGTTCAAAACTTCCCAAATCATGGAAGGTCTTCCCCTCAATTTTGAAACTGTGAATTTATGTACCATGGGGCTGTAGGCCTTGAGTATGCTATAGTAACTTAAGCACAAGCTACAGTGTATGAACTAAAAGAGAGAATAGATGCAATGGTTGGCATTTAACCATCAAAATAAACCATATTATAGGATGTTTTATGATTTCCAGAAATTTTGAACTAGGAGGAGATAAAATTACATTTATGTCCATTTATGTAGATCACAACTACAATCTAGGCAAGGAATGAGGGCACGTTTCCTTGTGGTCTGCTGAGTTAAAGGGATTAAAAGGCAAAGTCTTATTTCCTAACAGTTTCATTGAATAATTACAGAAAAATCTATATATAGCCTTTGTAAAGTGTAGGATTGTTATCATTTAAAAACATCATGTACACTTATATTTGTATTGTATACTTGGTAAGATAAAATTCCACAAAGTAGGAAGGAGACCTCACATATATGTTTCCATTCCTATTATAATTGGACAATCCACGGCAACGGTGCTAACGCAGTGCTGAATGGCTCCTACCGGGCTTCTCAAATAGAATGCTCTCTATAAAGAAAGGTTCTCTCCCTTCCAGGTGCAGCTCCACACAGCACTAAGTGTGCAATGCATTTTCTTTAAGGAAAGAAGACGAATCTTTTTTATTTTTTTCTTGAGGTCAACTTTCAGTTTTCTAGCACAGCGGGAGTGGCTGCTTCATCTTAAAAAGCAGCCAAACAGTATTCATTTTGATTGATCTAAATTTCAAAAGTGCTGTCTGCCTTTATCACATGGCAGTTTTGTGTTAAAATAATGGAAATGACTGGTTCTATCAATATTGTATAAAAGACTCTGAAACAATTGCATTTATATAATATGTATACAATATTGTTTTGTAAATAAGTGACTCCTTTTATATTTACTTTGGTATATTTTTACACTAATGGAATTTCAAATCATTAACATACAAAGACATGTCATGTATCACAGAAAAGTGACTGCTTCTATTTCAAAGTGAACTAGCAGATTCAATAGTGGTCTTAAAACTCCGTATGTTAAGGTTAGATGGTTATATTACAATCATTTTATATATATATATTTTTTACAATATCAGCATTCACTTATGGATTCATGGTGACTGTATTCATGTATGTATTCATGGTGAATGTGAAGTTTCAGTAGCTTCCAGTCATTGTGTTCAAATCTCAATGCCCCACTATTTTAAAAATTATAAGCATTACTAAACATATCAAAATGTGTCTAAAGAAAAACAAATATGATATCTCAATAACAGCTATTTTTATTTTATAATTTGACAATGAATATATTCCTGCATTTATTTACTTCAGTTTTATAAATTGGCATTTTGTTAATCAATTGTATTGTACTCATAGCTAAACAAAATTATTTCTTACAAAAAATGTGTAGAAACTATAAATTAAAGTGTTTTCACATTTTTGAAAGGCATTGGTTTTATATCATAATGATTAATTGTGGGTTTTTAAATCTTTATTATAAGCTTGTACAAAAGTTTGTACCAACAAAAGTTAGTACAAAAGTTTGATTTAGAAACTCTAGTTCTGAGTGAAATTCCCAATGAGTTTGTTTTATATACACAAAAGCAAAGGCCAGTGTCTTCTGCATCATTTCTCTCTATCTTGACCTAAAATCTATTTACTTCATAGGTTCGATTTCAAACGCATTGCAGTTGGCAGTGGTATATAGTCCTAGGGTTACATGCTCCACTGAAGTGACAGGGACACAGGAAACCACAGTTCTTCCCTAACCCTTAATGAGACTGATGCATTTTCCTGAGTACTGGGGGCACCAATTTTTAAAGCGAATAGCAATGTGATTCTTAAATTACCACGAAGTCCTTATGTACCCAGTTTTCCGTGGCTTATTACAGAATCTCATTTGAACAGGGTGAGGCTTTAATTGCACTCACATCAGATCCACATTTGCCCTAAAAACTGACCCCAGTACACTTGCCTTGCGTTAGTTCTATGTCCACAAGATAAACATAATAGTGCCTGTTAGAATGTATAGCTGTCTCAGATTTGCATCCTAAAGAGATTTATTGAAAGTTCTACTGTGAAAAGCAATTACCTGATTTGATTAATTAGTAACTTTGAACCAAAATTTTAAGAAGTTAAGTTACTAATTTACCCCTTTGTTTCCTAACCACTCAAGATTAATCTGTTCAAACTTTCCCTGGGTGCTGTGTTATTCCTAATGTCTTGTGAAAGGCCTTATTCACAGTTTGATTTTGTGGTTTTGGACACAAATCCTCCGCAGCATTTCCCAGATCTGCTCCCAGGGACTTTAAGTCTGGATAAGTAGCTAAATGTCTCTTAGCTCTGTTCCCAGGGAATGCTGGACTTGGGCATTACCTTCAGCTAGCCAAAACAACACATGAACACAGGAAAATGTGACTACATGATGTCATCAGACCCTGACAATACTGTCACTGAATTAAGAAGGTGGGACTCAAACGGAAAACAGTGGTTTTCTGTGCAGGCTATAAAGGCCGGAGAGAAAAATCTGCATTGTTAGTAGAAATATTTAGAAGGTTACTGAAGCAACTCTCTGGTTCCGTGCCCCGAGAATCTCTTCTTGAAAAGCTGCCTACTTCTGCAGTTCCTCAGTAATGGAGAAAAGTGTGTGGCTACCTGCCCCTTAGGCAGTCTACGCTACTGGGAAATCCAGGTTATCAGGAGCTTGAACCTGGTCAGGTGTGGTAGCCTAGAAATGCTAACAAAGAAGGAGAGCACCCAAACTCCGGCTTGTAGTTATTTGTTGGCAGCCAGTGAAATTGTTCCCAAGTCTAGAATATACCAGGAGCTGTGACTTGGCGTGAACACTGAGCTCCAGAGTCAAGCTAGCTACATTTCCACTCACACATAGGACATGGTACTTCCCTATCATCAAAGCAAACTACACCTAGTAAGAGGCGAATGGGAGGGAAGAGTTCTGCTGCTGAGGGGCCAGGAAAGCTGCCTCCATTTCAGAGGGGTATACACTGAACCGTCAGCTCTTCCCAGCCTGAGCAGAAGTTTGACCAAAACTTCTGGTCCTGACCCAAACAAAACAAACCAGGGTCACTTCAAGGAAGAAGTTGTGACAGAGACCACAATTTGACCATATATAGTGACACAGCCTTACCTGATGCATTATCTCATCAGTGTGCTTGGAACTCATGTATCTTGTTCAACTTAGCAGAAATAAACTGCCCATAGATAGTGTCTTGTGCAAGGCACTGGAATGTGAGCTTACAGAAGAAATATATATTATTTCCATTTTCAAAATGAGCAGGTTGAAGCTCAAAAAGATTCATGACTAAAAGGTGACAGACAGTGACCAACTCGAATGTGTACGAACACAACTGTAGCAGGACAATTTTTCAAACATTAACTCTCTTCTCAAATACCCCAGTCTAAAGAAGAGGTATAGTGTCCTTGTTCTTTCTTACATTCAGCTCAGCCTATGTGTTGAGTATATATCAAAAAAATCCTACCAGTGTCTGAAGCATCTTTCTAGCAATTCTCAGCTATGATTAGCTCATGAGATCTTTGACTCAATCTATTATCACACCTCTATATTTGGTTAACTAAGCCCAAGCCCAAAGTTAAAAGCCAAACACTTGATACATTTTTTTTCCCTTGAGATTCTGGTTAGACAAGGGCTCCCTGGAACAATAATTTAGCTATTGACATTGTTAATTATCACTAATAATAAAAATGAAAATGATGGTTGTTGTCAGATGCATTAAAATGTAATACTAATATCAAGTTTTATTTCTAATAATGATTAGAAATGAAAACTCTATGCACTGCCTGAAAAAGGGTCCTGACCAGACAGGTGCTTCCAATTTGTTATAAATTAAGCAAAGTTTTGCCTGAGGCTGACTCTGGTGTGTCTATGTAATTAAACTGGACATTAACTTAGTATATTAAGAAACTAGAAGCCTATGCTGTAACCGATGGTGCTAACTGATCGGACCACGCACAAATACTGTAAAGATAGAATTGGGACCAATCATGCCCCCTGTGTGTCACTTCCTTTTCCTATTGTAAATCCCCACCGCCCACATTCACAGCTCCATGTGACACTCTTCATTCTGGAGCCTGCCTGATGTGCTAAAGTCTGTTTTATTTTTTATTTTTTGTTTTTTTGTTTGTTTGTTTTTCGAGACAGGGTTTCTCTGTATAGCCCTGGCTGTCCTGGAACTCACTCTGTAGACCAGGCTGGCCTCCAACTCAGAAATCCGCCTGCCTCTGCCTCCCGAGTGCTGGGATTAAAGGCGTGCGCCACCACTGCCCGCTAAAGTCTGTTAAATTTGTCCAAAGTTGATCTTCCTCTTGATTTTGCTCCTAAAATGTTATATGAAGAAAGCAAATAAAAAAATTTAGATCTGTAAAGATAGTTATACATTATTTTTACATTTTAATCATTAGTTTATGTGTATGAATGTCTTGCCTGCATATGCATACCTAGGCAACAAGTGTATGCCTGGCACCAGGAAGCCAGAAGGGGAAGTTGGAAGCCCAGGACTGGAGTTAGAGAAGATCCTGAGCTGCCAATTGAATGCTGGGAGTGAATCCTGGGTCTCCTGTAGGCACAGCTAGTGCTGTCATTGCTGAGCCATTTCTCTAGCTGTTACATGTTATTTTTAAAATTGGAACTAGGTAACATTTTCCGAATATAGAGACAACATTATAAAATATTTTAATAATATTCAAATTTAAATATATACACATTGTGTGTGTGTGTGTGTTAAAATGAATTTATTTAGCAGAGTTTTGGTTGCCAATAGCTCAATTCAAGACAGTCTTCAACAATGCAGAAATGTATTATCTCTTGTAAGTCCAGAAGGAAGATAGCTCTGGGCAGTAACCAAATGCTCAGTAATTTTAATGAGGACTGAGATTCTTTCCACCTTTTCTTTCTGAAGTAATTTGTATTCCATGTAGTAATGTATCAGGGCCCTCTTTTTCCTGCAGTCTCTTAAATTTGTCTATCAACTTTATGTCTTAGTTTTCTATTGCAGTGTTAGTGAATAAACACAGACTTATGTGTGCCAATCAAACATGTCAGCACTAAATCATACCTCTCCACTTTTTTTTAAATAAAAATTTCCAAAAATATTATACGATATCACACAGATTGACCTGCTTGATCCCCCTTTTGCTATACTTATAAAATTTAGGTATACCTAAATTGTACCTAATGTTTTAGCATTCATATGCCTTTGTATTTGCGATTAAAATCTTCAGTTCATCTTAACTTATTTTTGTGTGAGTAGGAATCCATTTATTTTTCTGTAGATGACCATGTGGTAGTCACATTCTTACCTGTTCTCTGTTGTTTCTAATGGGGAACTGTACTCAAAGGACTCTTACTTAACCATCACATGGATTCATAGATTCAGACAGTTATTTTACAGACTTAGGTCAGTTCTAGGAAAGACTAGGAATTTTCTTGAGATGTAACAACCATCAGTGTGGATGGGTATATATATACATGTAAGCACATAGGTTACAGGATTTGTAGCTGGCCAGAGACACCGATATGTCCCTACCGTGTGAGTTTATTCCACCAAAATCTTCAGGGAGTCCCCTGTTGTATTTTAATTCTCCCTGGAGATGTGGGATCACAAAGACAGATTCTTTTTGGGAAGGGGTTCCTCACCACAGCAGAAACTCTTTACCCATGACCCCAGAGGATAGATTATTACACATCTCTGCTCAGAAGTCACAGATAGAAAATTCAAACTAACCAGGAGCATCCAAGAATGCTGGAACTCCTGCTCTGACTCCTATTTCACACAGACAGTTCTGCATCTCATAAGGGGCCAGTGTGATGGGGTAGCAATGAAATGATTCCTACATTGAAGGCATCACACTGGATCCTGAACGCTCAATGGTTTCAAAGAAGACCTCAGAGAAGTACTCACAAGGGCAGACTGCTGGATGTGTAGCCTTAGTGTCTGCTAGGCTTAGCTCTGGATGGAAAAATGCAGGAATATTGTAGATGAATGTGGCAGTTTGCTCATCCAGAGTAGATGCCAAAACGCATGGAACTGGGAATCTTTATGTTAAATTAAATGAGCCAGAATCAGAAAAAAAAAGTTGTTTTTTTGTTTTTGTTTTTGTTTTTTTAATGTGTGAGAACTGTTTTAGATTCCAGTGTGGAGTGATGGGAAATTGTAAATGAGGTCATGCAGAGAAAGAGACCTTAAGGGGAGGAAGAAAGCTGGAGTGGAGACATGGAATACACCTGACACTAAAGCAGAAGAGTTTATCACTTGCAGATGAGCAATAGAAGCAGAGATCAAGACCAGGGGAATCACTTGTTGGGTTCTGTCTTAGTCTGGGTTTCTAATCCTGCACAAACATCATAACCAATGAGCAAGTTGGGGTGGAAAGGGTTTATTCAGCTTACACTTCCACGCTGCTGTTCATCACCAAAGTCAGGACTGGAACTTAAGTAGATCAGGAAGCAGGAGCTGATGTAGAGGTCATGGAGGGATGTTTCTTGACTTGCTTCTCCTGGTTTGCTCAACTTTCTCTCTTCAGAACCCAAGACTACCAGCCCAGGGATGGCACCACCCACAATAGACCATCCCCCCTTGATCACCAACTGAGAAAATACCTTACAGCTGAATCTCATGAAGGCATTTCCTCAACTGAAGCTCCTTTCTCTGTGATAATTCCAGCCTGTGTCAAGTTGACACACAAAACCAGCCAGTACAGGTTCCATGTGTTACTGAGGAATCTGAGTTCCTTCTATGGACTCACAGTCTCATTAAGGAAAATAATTTAAAATGGAGCCAGAATATTGAGACAATATGCCTAGAGGTTAAAAGCAAAATCAACTGACTAGGAACACTGTAATTTTCAGGGACTGACTAGAGGAGGAAGTAAACAAGTTCTTCAGTGGCTCTGGCAAAGAGCCACACAGCAAAGGGAAGGAGAACTTCAGAGAAAACCCAGAGCCAGGCAAAGTGTGTCAGACTTCAGATATGCCAATATTCAAAGGAAATAAAAGTACAGAAAAATGTTATGGCTTTTGAGTAACTTAGACAAGAGGGTAGGCCATATGGCAGCAGATCTTTAAGTAACAGCATTGAGTGCAGGCATTCTGGGAAGGAAACGTAGCACCTCATTAAGGGGATAATTATTCTTTCCATCTCATTCACCAGGAATTAAGTGAATCAACCTTTCTGACAGTTGTTTCAGAACAACCAAAACAGAAGTGGGGTAGCCCCATGGATCCGAAGAGCTGTCAGCTCAACCCTGGCTCCAGGCAAAGTAGGAGGTAGCTGAGCTGTGTCTGTTGCAAAGACCAACTATGGTCTTCACAGTTCCTTTCTACTGTTTTTGACTGGCCCATTACAAGCTTAGCTATGGAACCTGTTCTTGAAATACATCCTAGGCCGCTCACTGTATTTTAGTATCTGGGTTGTCTGTGCCTCCCAATCTGAAAGTTCCAATACTTGAAAATTTAGAAAGAAAGGGCAGCTGTTCTTCTGTGCACCCTGCACAGCATTTCTCCCCCAAGTTCAGGAACTGGCCTCAGGATGGCTCAGCTTTCTAGGATTATGAGCAGCCTGTGGTGCAAATTGTGGTGTTTAAATTGAATATTTTTCATGGGATTTTGTCCATCACTCAATTTGGTTAGCTATGGCAAAGATGAATTCAGGTTTAGAAAGCTCAAGAAAACCAGAGGTAGGCTTCAAGCATGTTGTTCTTGTGACTTTCCTCCAGGTCATCACTATCAAAAAGCCATTTGGTTGTTTTTATAATAAAGTGAGACTTCAGATTTCTTAGTTTATAGTTGATTTAGTTTTGAAAATTTCAGATACAGTTATATATTTTAATAACTTGCCAAAATTTGCTTACTAGTGCACAGACTAATGTCTAATCATTTATACCACACACACAAACAGTACATTCACCTTGCTTAAAGAGTTTGTGTTCTTGGTCTTCTAATACTTGATCTGCTTGACCCAGAACTCTGAGTCTCCTTTGTTCTGTTCAAGGGGTACACTGAATAGCTAGAAAGTGTCCCACTGTGGCACTCAAATCATGGTAGTAGAAAGGGAATTCTTAATTACAGTGTACATATCTACATCAAAGAAAACAACTAAAAAGTGTCTTTAGGGTTTTTGTTGTTGTTGTTGTTGTTGTTTTTTCTTTAGTATAATCAAAACCAGACCACCAAATTAAAATCAAGAGCTCTCAAAATTATGAGTTAAATCATATTGCCAAAATTCTGAAATTTTTTTTTATTTAATCATATTATTTCACCATGTTGATGGATAATATGTCTAGGATGCCACTTTTTAACACTTCTGCTCCAGAATATTTAATAGCCATAATACTTTTTTGTTTGCTTTTCTTTTTGATTTGAAATTTCCATACAATATAGTTGAATCATATTTTTCCCCTTGCCAACTCCTCCAAGGTCCTCTCTACATCCCTACCCACCCAACTTTCTGCTCTTTCTCTCAGTGTATTTCAACTCGCTATACAAAGCTCACAAGTTCTGTGAGAGTTTAATTGAATCAGGAGAAACAAGTGAATCTTCTGGAATCTGCAATCTTGTAAGGCACAGGCTGACTTAAGCCTTGACTTTCCTAAATCCAAACAGGCTGCAAAGAGTGAGTCAGCTGTACTGTGCCGTGGCCCATAGCCACATTGTGATTTTGGGAGCACATAGTTGGCAGGGCTACATAACTGTCTGTCCAAGAGAACCCTAGCCAGGACCTTGCCAGCAAGAAGTAGCAAGATGTCTTGAGAGTTGCCTCAATGAGTCTTATTGCTTTGAATAATAAAAATAACCAAGCACTTTAGAACAAAGAATTATTAGTAGCACAAACTTGAAAGTACTGAGGTAAATTTTTGTTAGTACAAAGATTCACATAGAGTGTGTAAAACTTATTACTGAAAGAGTATACAATTTTGAGAGCTTGGTCATTTATTATAAAAAAATTAAATAAATAAACATATCTATCGTATGACCTAGCAAGCCTACATCTATCTAGGTATTCATACTCAGGTAAACACATACATCTAAAATAAAATGTTTTCAAATGTTCAGACTTGTTTCACTTATAATACTACCAAAAGAAAACACAGTAAGTGCTGTCTAAATGTCTAGCACATGTGGAATAGATAAATAACTTGAAACACGTACAAAACACAATTCAATTAAACATTTTTAAAGGTATGAAATAAAAATACATGTAATACCATAAATGACTCTCAGAAAAGTAGAATTAATACAAAAAAGGATATATGCTGTCTGAACTCACTTATTAAATGACATTCTAGAAATTTCAGAACTCTATGAACAGAAGCAAGTCAGTGGGCAGAGAGACTTCCTTCCATGATATCTGCAGGTACTGTGCAGGCTGCTGTAGAAGAGACGGAAATGACCAATCCTCAGCACCGATCCCTGAATGCAGCACTGGCAGGCAAGATGTTCCGAGTGTGGCAATAGTGGCAGGACTCTTTGGAGAGAACAGACTGCTGTGCTTACCAGATTTGAGGACTGCTCCGCAGAAAAGAATTTGTACCTGGTATGGTAAAACTGGCCAAAGGCCCGTGGCTGGGAAGGTCACTATTGGTTTGTTTTTATGGAAATGCCTCCGCCATATTTATGTTTGTTCTCATGGCTTTGTGTACTTCTCTCAGATTTGGTCAGAGAAATTGTTTTTTGTTTTTTTTTATTTTGCAATGGGCAACAATTAATATAAAGACTCAAAATTGGTTAAAGTGAGTGGGAGTGGCCTGCCCTAAAAGAGATCCATAACCTCCCACACCAAGGGTCAGGAAGAGAGGTGGAAAAAATCTTAAGAGCTCAAGGATAGAGCAGAGTGCTATGAAACACTGTCATCTGGAGGGGACAAGGCCATGCCCCTTACAAAGTCACAGCAACTGTGGATACCTGTACAGGGATTGATCAGATCAAGCCAGTTATAATTCTAGCATGGATGGATGGAGACAGACCACAGACTGTAGAGCCATGGACACCGGATATCTTCTCCAGAAGAGTCATTTCTCTGGGGATGCGGCACAGGAAGATTGCCTATGCTTCAGTGAACAGCCCCACACTTATGCCCATATAGGCAACATCAAATGGACTCAGTTGTTTAAAGAAGAGGAGGAGGGGAAGGAAGAAGAGGAGGAAAAAAAGAAGGACAAGAAAAAGCCAAGAAGTTGGGAGGGTTATGTCAGGGCATGACCTGGAGGATTTGGAAGAAAACAAGGCTAGATTTGGTCAAAATTCATTGTTTCTATGTATGTTCTCGAAGGCTGAATAAAAACGTTACACTAAAAATTAATGAAGTTGGTGGCTCTCAGGAGAGTGACCAGGGTGGGCAGGGAAAAGAGACTACAAATAATACTATGGGAAAATAACTTTGGTGGTTCTTGAGGTTGAACCCCCAACCTCAAGGGTCCCCCACACTAAGCGAAGCTCTCCAACTGAGCTATACCCCCATCCCAGTATGAGAAAAAAATTGTAGAAATTGAGTACTTTAGTAAGTTGTTCCAACTCTATCTTTACAATTATAAGGGGTGCACCATGTTTTATATAAAGAAGACCTCTGTAAGTCTGCCTTACAATAGTGTGGACCTGGCATGATGGGTTAGGGAATAGAAGGAACAAAACTGACTGTGGGTGACAATGCTTAACCCTGAACGATGGGTCAATGAGGAGCTACTGAGTTGCTCTTGTACATTTTTAAAATGTTTAAACTTGATTCAGTTGAAATACTTTCTGTACAATACATTTATAGGCATGATCCATTTATAATAGCTTTTCATCCATCCTGCCCAGTCTGAACATTCCCTGGATTAAAATATAAACTTTATGGATTTTTCATAAATGTAGTAATTTTTATAAGTCCATGCATTAATTTTCAATGAGTTTATAGAAACCAACAATAATTAAAGCTGCCTTTAAATGAATAGCCAAGTTTGAAGAGAGATGGTCTGTGTAAATGGATGAGGCTATTTCCAGAAGTCATAGGTTATTAACAAAAATCCCAGACCCAGCAGTAGGGCTACTTCCCTAAATGTGGTTGGTCAGGGAGGCCCCAAGATCCTCCAAACAATGCCATCAATGCTTCTTAATGTTGTTGGTTGCCCACCAGAACTGAATGTGAGACACTGGTGTTGAAGACACCACACATCATGGTCACAAAACAGAGAAGTCAAGCTTTCTTATGGAATTTGAGTGGGGAATTCATGTCTGGTTCTAGAAACCTGTCAAAAATCTATGGCTGGGGAGGTCATAAGCTCTATTTGGGAAATTTCTACTATTATTTTGCTAAATGTGTCCCATCAAATATTTTATTCATATTTGCGTTTGTGTCCAAAGACAAGTACTGTTGTCAGCTTTGATCAGAGAAACTTCTTTCTGCAGAGTCCCACCACTGATCAAAGCGATGAGAATGAATGGTTGTTGAATGTTCAGCCATAAACAGGACACCTATATCCCTCATCCAAATCTCAGAGAATGTGGCAGAAAAGCAGGTGGAAAGGACTTAAAAGCCAGTGCAGAAGGTGTGGAAAACAGTTTGCTGGGCATTGCATGCCACAGTGCTTCTGAATTCACAGCGGCTGTGATTAGGTATACAAGAACTGCTTTGGCCCCTCATCATCCTCACATTCAGAAGTAAGGAGCTCAAATGAGAGGGAGAAACATTTTCTTCAGTGGTATAATTAATGGTGCAGTGCCTATGGTCCTGTAAATAATCCCTCAACCATGCTTTTGTAGGCAACCTCAGTGAAACTCATGGGCCACAAGGAATACAGACAGACAAGATGAACTAGTATTTACAAGCATGAAAATGCCAATTATTATGCATAATTAATAGATTCTAATAAAATACATAGTTGATAACATTATGTTCAGGAATTAATAAAATCACATTAATTGGAAGTAAAATATATTTAAAAGAGTTTGTAGATATTTGTCTAGGGGTTTTAGAACTTATTTAGGTTCATAATATTTATTTAAATACAGTAAACTTTAAAAGAAGCTGAAATGATTTAGTCAGTTATTCACTCCTTAAATGTCTTCAAAACTCTATAACATGTTGAAAACCCCAAAGCTCCTCTACTAAGCCACTGAGTAGAGACACAGCAGTACTGCAGTGTATTTAGTAACAGAAACAATATAGTCTAGAATAGAGACGGGACATGGGCGCCAAGAAGTGGTAAGAAACTGCAGACACTCTAGGGCTAGAAAGCTGTACTGAAAGTTGATGCAGCTAAAAGAAAAGATAGGGAGAAGGAGAGAATGAAAGGATGCCATGGAGCTAAGTCCACACAGGAAGGCCCTAGAGGAGAACAGACACGCAGATGATACCTAGAGCAGTTGTACAACACAATGAGGTTAAACTGTGTGGTTCCTTTACATCTACAGATCTGTGATGCAGTCTGAAGTGCATCTTTCTAACGAACTCTCCAATGAGTCCCATGAACATATAAACCAGACATATTTTTACATATTTTACAGACACACCTAGGCTTCTTTTCAGCCTCTTTCTAGCTTTCTGGAATGAGTTTGAGACATGGAGAGTGATTGCTAGTTTCCAAAGGCTACATGCTTACTAATCAACGAATGCTGCTAAGTCATCTTATAAGCAGCAGGATCACGTTCCACCTGGGGTGTGCCAGGGCACACAGGGCTCACAAAGCTGCTGTATACTACTGTTTAAGATACTGTTTAAGATGTTTTGCCCTTCTGGGCAAAAAATTGGCATTGCTGGCAAGGATGGGATAAATTTGGGTTTATGGATCAGAACACTATCATGACCCAAAAGTGATTTTAAAAATGATATTTTCCTTTTACATGACAACAGTAAGGACCAATTCTTTTCTTTCTGTTTGTACCCACTACCAACAAATGAATATCGCTTCACTTCTGACTCTCTAGTATACAAAACAACAGGTTTTTTTTTTTCCAGTAAGAAATATCAACAAGGGAGGCAAGAGTGGGTGGGTGGGTAGCTGGGGGAACACCCTCATAGAAACAAGGGGAGGGGGAATGGTAGAGGAGGTTTCGGGGGGACCAGGAAAGGGGATGATTTGAGATGTAAATAAAAAAATAAAAAAAAATGTAAGAGCATCACTTACAATGCAAAAATGTTGAAAGAATTACTTTTTTTAAAATTGGATATTTTCTTTATTTACATTTTAAATGTTATCCCCTTTCCCAGTCTTCCCCCTCCGGAAACCCCCCATCCCATCCCACCCCCCTCCCCCTGCTTCTATGAGGGTGTTCCTCCACCCATTCACTCACCCACCCACTCCTGCCTCCCCACCCTCAAATTCCCCTACACTGGGGCATCCATCGAGCCTTCACAGGACTAAAGGCCTCTCCTCCCATTGATGCCTGACAAGGCCATCCTCTGATACATATGTGGCTGGAGCCATGGGTCCCTCCATGTGTACTCCTTGGTTGGTGGATTAGTTCCTGGGAGCTCTGGGGGGCGGGGGGGTCCTGGTTGGTTGATATTGTTGTTCTTCCTATGGGGTTGCAAACCCCTTTAGCTCCTTCAGTTCTTTCTCTAACTCCTCCATTGGGGACCCTGTGCTCAGTCTAACAGTTGGCTTTGATCATCCACCTCTGTATTTGTCAGGCTCTGACAGAGCCTCTCAGGAGACAGCTATATCAGACTCTTTTCAGCAAGCACTTTTTGGCATTCACAATAGTGTCTCAGTTTGGTGGCTGCATGTGGGATGGATCCCCAAATAGGGCAGTCTCTGGATGGCCTTTACTTCAGTCTCTGCTCTACACTTTGTCTCCGTATTTGCTCCCATCTCCGTATTTGCTCCCATGAGTATTTTGTTCCCCTTTCTAAGAAGGACAGAAGCACCCACACTTTGGACTTCCTTCTTCTTAAGCTTCCTGTAATCTGTGAATTGTATCTTGGGTATTCGGAGATATGGGGCTAATATCCACTTCTCAGCGAGTATATACCATGCATGTTCTTTTTTGATTGGGTTACCTCACTCAGGATGATATTTTCTAGTTCCATCCACTTGCCTAAGAATTTCATGAATTTGTTGTTTTTAATAGCTGAATAGTACTCCACTGTGTAAATGTACCACATTTTCGGCGAGGATGTGGAGAAAGAGGAACACTCCTCCATTGTTGGTAAGATTGAAAGCTGGTACAACCACTCTGGAAATCAGCCTGGTGGTTCCTCAGAAAATTGGACCCAGCACTCCTGGGCATATATATATACCCAAAAAATGCTCCAATGTACAACAAGGACACATGCTCCACTATGTTCATAGCAGCCATATTTATAATAGCCAGAAGCTGGAAAGAACCCAGATATCCTTCAACAGAAGAATGGATACAGAAAATGTGCACACATTTAAGAACACACTTATAAATTAAATTCAAGAAAAGAATACTTTAGGAGATTGGACCTACATATCATGGTACATAAAAAGTCACTACTTAATGCTTTCCATTATTTGATAATTCAACAGACAGAACTGTACTCCTGAGGAAACTCTGATGTTATAAAGAGGGATTCTACTCTAAATTGACAGAGGTGTACAGATTTCAGAGTAACCTAGCTGAAGGATTGGGCACACACAGAGTTTCCCACTGCACAGCACGCTTGAACCTATTTTAAAAGGCACATTAGACGGGATGAAAAGAATTCAGGCCAGCCAGTCCTTGGCACCTCCATCAAGATTACCAGCATAGTTATCAATTAATGCTGGGGCAGTTCCCGAAGTGCACACACGAGTCAGACAGCGATGGTCCTCAGGCCATTTGCTTTACACAGTCCTGGGGAGGCTCCAGCAGTGCACACACATGTCAAATAGGGACGGTCCTGAGGCCATTCGCTTTACACACGATCCTGAACACCTGTTCGGCGCTGGTGGTTTCAGTCACTTCTGACCCGGGATAAATTTTAACAGGTGACAGGCTTTGGGTCAAATTACAGTTCCCTGAGGCATCTCGCCCTCCCCATCCTAAGTATTTTTGGCATGATTTATATGTTCTTTAGTTTCCTTTATAATATAATTTAGACTTAGGTCAATACTGGTACAATTCTTAAAATTCCTGCAAATGTTCAATTCCTGTAAGTGAGAAAATACCTACCATTCCATTTTCAATATCTCCTTTAACAGAAAACTATAAACAATAAAATACAAAGGAAAAAGTCAGCTAATGTTGCAGAAGGGTGAGGGAGCATTTGGGAAATTTAATTATTGCAGTCAACTTATACATAGTTGCCAGAGCACTGATGAATGTGTGTGTGAAAAACGCACAGGGATGAAATATTTTTAATCCCATCCACAATACCAAAGGCTAATTTTTAAAAAACGAGCACCACAAATTATAAATTATATAATTAAAAAACTAATGTACAAATCCTAAATTCTTTCCTAGCACATCATTAGAAAATACAAATTTTTAAAAAGCAGAGCTGGCATTTGTCCTGTTTACTAAACATAAATCATTATTCTCTCCAGGACACTGGAAGTGCAGCCATTTGCCAAGCCCTTCCAAGCCTGTTACCATACGGTAAGGCTCAGCAATGCTGCTGGTCTTTGGTTCTCAAGCTTTCCACTTGACTGGTGATTTGTGGCTATTTGTCTAAGGTGATAAAGTTCCGTTAGTAGCTCCCCAGCTCTTCTGTTCAAGTGGAAGTCTAGTGTTTACCAATTTTCAGCAATTCCTAATTAATTAAAAAAGCAAAATTCTGCTAATTATAAACATTTCTACATTGAGTTTAGAGTTTATTTTGTGCAAAATTTAAATGCAAAATTAAGTGTTTTCAGAGACCTCTGACATTTTAAGTAAGATCATGGATTGTTTTATTCCTTAAACATTTCATGAAATAAAAACATGCAATTCTATGTTGATGTATCAAAGAGTTATAAAATTTCCCCAGTTCTATGAATGTAAATGTCTGTGAACAGCTGAATAACAAATGGAAGTTAAATGAATTAGTAAGGAACTGAGGCTCGGTCATGTTCAGGGACTCCGTGTCTGTCCATCCTCACTTCTGCTTCTCTTTCCTACTCAGTATGAGAGTAGTCACTATTTTCTGGAAACCTCTGAGCTTTCATTAATATTCCTTCTTACCTAAACACCCATCATTCCCTTGACTATAAAAGTTGTGAGCTCCTGCCCACTCCCTTCTGTTCCTCCGCAGATAATGATAGTCTTCCACTTGAAGATGAAAATAGAGTCACTTTTTCTTTTTTGCATGAATCAATGACTGTAATCTTTGATGAGCACTGTTTATCACTTCCTCAAGTCTCATCCATTACTGAACTGTGTTCATTTGTTTTTATCTAAAACTCAGAATGTATCCACTCCATGTTATTTTTTGTTACAAGTTAGTCAGTTGGTGGATGGCCATGTCTTGCTTGTGTTATGAAAGTACTGTTACTTCTCTGGTCTAATATTTCTGCCTCTTCAAATGCATATCCAGAGGGCACCTAGAAGAGCTGGAAAGCTACGTGCACAAAGCTACATATTGTGCTATATCCTATACATATGGTGTACATATAGGACCACTTAGTTAGAAATGGAAAGCCTTCATGGGGAGCTGAGAGTGTCCACGGACAACTGATTATTGCAAATGGGTATGAAATTAAGTAATCCTCCAAATGAAATTGGATATCTGTTACCCATTAATTGAGTGTCCAGGTGACATTAAAGGTGTCATCCCCCCTTATGAGTGTGTTATGGGAGATAACGTAATGAAAGAAGCAGGATGAACACATGATGGACAACTGCAGTAGGGAAATAAGGAAGATCAGAGAGCTGGCAGACAGGGAGAGGGGAAGGCTGAGAAGCAAATGTACATACACGGTTATTTGGATTATTTCATTAGATTTAGAAAATATGCATAATAGAATTGTATATGCATATATACATACGCACATACATAACATATTATATATGTAAATTTGGCAATTGCATACATTATAGAGTGGGGTAGAGCTATAAAACCTGGTGCAAACAGAGTATTAGAGAAACAAGTGTGGAGTTGAGGGTGGTGTTGCATACCTACAATTTTGACACTTGGGAGGTTGAGGCAGGAGAGTGATTATGAGTTACAAGCCACCCTTGACTTTATGCTAAATATCAAGCCAGCCAGAGATACATAGCAGAATTCTGTCTCAAAAGCAAAACAAAAGAAAGAAAATTCACATAGAAAAGAAAAGAAAGTTATGTGTACAATGCAAAGATGTAGTAATTCTGAAAACCAAATTATATTTAGATATTTCTCTACCTGATAGACACATATTTAATATGAAATAGCTTGGTGCACTCAAGCATGCTGTCTTAGTCAGGGTTTCTATTCCTGCACAAACATCATGATCAAGAAGCAAGTCAGGGAGGAAAGGGTTTATTCAGCTTACATTTCCACACTGCTGTTCATCACTAATGGAAGTCAGGGCTGGAACTCAAGTAGGTCAGGAAGCAGAAGCTGATACAGAGGCCATGAAGGGATGTTTCTTCCTGGCTTGCTTCTCCTGGCTTGCTCAGCTGGCTTTCTTATAGAGTCCAAGACTATCAGCCCACAGATGGTACCACCCACAAGGGGCCCTCCCCCCTTGATCACTAATTGAGAAAATGTCCTACAGCTGGATCTCATGGAGGCATTTTCTCAACAGCAACTCCTTTTTCAGTGATAACTCCAGCTTGTGTCAAGTTGACAGAAAACCAGCCAGTACACATGCTATCCTCTGGAACTGCTTTTATGAAGTGTAGGCAGACTCAATGAGATAATAATTTCTATGAGTTTTGTTAGTGTCTATAACAATCAGATGCTACAGAAAAATCTAATGCAATATGCAAAAATGAGCTGGACTCTCCTACACGGAGCCAATGACTAGAATCCATGTGTAAACATTCCTCTGGAAAGATACTCATTATTTCTGCATATAGATTCAGCCAAACAACTATACAAATAGTTTTCTGTGTGCAGTGAAGGCCAGCAAAATATGACTTCCTGTTTCTACAAGAGAGTTCAGAAAATGCAGCCATACTGTTGGGTA
Source organism: Rhynchomys soricoides (assembly GCA_019843965.1). Classification (NCBI taxonomy): domain Eukaryota; kingdom Metazoa; phylum Chordata; class Mammalia; order Rodentia; family Muridae; genus Rhynchomys; species Rhynchomys soricoides. The sequence continues at coordinate 1,839,261 of JADRCH010000143.1, read as the reverse complement.
ATACAGCATGGTAGGTGGACTGCAGTAGGACAGAGAGCTGAAGAGGAGCACAGAGTGTGTGTAATCTAACCTGTGATATACAAATTCATTCTAAACACATTATAACTTGCTTCTCCATATAACAGAATATCATCTCTAAATTTTAAATTAACAAATACATATCTAGCATGTTTAAATGGATGTATGGGATTCCATTGTATACAGGGACCATAGTTTAGTTCATAAATTTTCCACTGATAGATATTTAAAGTTTCAGTTCCTCTATGGTGTAATCAATATACATCTTACCATACCTAGTTATTTTCTGTTGGATCAATATTCTGTATCTTTTACATTAGATCTATAAATCTCTCCAAGCCACTTCCTGAATGAATTGAAATAATCATTGATTCTCTGAGTAAAGAATGAAAAGGTTCATTTCATCTAGCCTCTTTCTAGACCTGAGGATAACCAAGTGCTTTGAGTCTCTGCCCACATTATCTGATTCATAAGAGGTCAACCACCATCCATATTACTGATCATTTATTCCTTTTTATCTGTGAAATGATAGACTGCATTGTTTTATATGTACGTAATAAACACTCCATGTAGCTTGCCAATTTTTCAGTTGATTCCTTTCTCAAACTGATTTGTAAGTATAACATTCTTGTTAAATAACATGACACCTGACAACAAACATCTAGGAAACATTGGTAGAGAAAGAACAGGTCTGCCTCCTGCTTTTCTGGTGCCCATTCACAAGGAAAAAAGAAGTTATTTCATCTGAAATGCAAGAAACTTCCTAAAATCCAACAAATTGTGTCATAACATTTTATAGAGTGAACATAAATGAATAAGTTAAGCTAATTCATTTGAAAATCAATCTAGTCATAGGAAAATTAGTCTTCTCATTAAAACCTATTCGTAAAGGATGTGACTAGTTGGGTCTATTAAGTTCTTAAACCATTAATACTAGTTTATTTCATGTGTTAAGGATATAGTAGAAGAGCTCTTGTTTAGCACGTATGCACATGTGAGTACACACACTCACATGCTTTGTGATAAAAGCAGTAATTTCATTGTTTTGATGTTTATTACCCCTCACACAATGAGAAACATACATACAAGTAACATTATGTAGACTGAGCAAATTGTCTTTATATATTTAGGAGTGTGTGTGTGTGTGTGAAATTACAACTTAAGAAAAAGAGACCATAGGCCACGAATTAGAGAGACTGTAGGATAAGGGGCGACATTGGTATGTGGGAGGGGTTGATGGAAGAAAGGGGAAATTTATGTAGTTATGTTTTAATTTCAAACCATAAAATTTAAAAAGAAACATAAAGAAAAGCCTCTTAAATGTCTACAGAGAGCCCCTTATGTTTACTTCTTACTTAAGTATCTCACATCTAAAGTGAACGGCATGGTGTGAGTACAGCAAAAGCTAAGTGAAGAACAGAAAGAGGGAAGCCAGAAAACATAGGAAATCTGTGCAGAGCTGATCCGAAGAAACACCACTCCTTTGTTGTTTTTTTTTTGAAAAACAAATCTTTTATCCAAATTACAATGTATCTTTCGAGCTTCATGACATCATGTTACTGAAGGTGCCCTTTTTTTTCTTACCTGTCTTAAGTCTCTCATCACTAACTGTCCTCCTGGCTCAGACCTTCCAATTCTCTCTCCTCCAATCCATTTACTTAGAACCTACCCCTGGATTCTAGGTCACTGCTGCCCCAACTAGGAAAGAACCATGTCCAAGCATCCTTCTTTGGCTCCACATCTCCCCTCTCCTTCCCTCATCAGTTTAATGAGCAAGCTGAGTTGACTCCTGCAGTGGATGTAATTCCCCTGCCTAGTCTCTCTGACTTTATCAAGCCTGGGACAATATGCAGGGCAGCTGGATGGGGACAAGCTAGAGTGACAGAACCTATTTCACATACCCTGAGAGGTTGAACTGGGAATCATGGAAAAAGATGCCTGTAAAGAATATCAGCATTACAATGATGACTTCCAGCTCTGCGTGAGCAGTCCCACAAAGCTGGGGTTAGCATACAAGGTGAATACACACCTGCTCTTCCTTCCCATATCAGGCAACAGCATCAGTGGAGGAAGTGTACCAAACAGCTCTCTATGGCAGTGATTTATGCCTGGATTCCTTTTCTTTTTTTTTTGATATTTACTTTATTTGCATTTCAAATGTTTTCCCCTTTCCAGGTCTTCCCTTCGGAAACCACCTATGCCATCCCCCATCCCCCTGCCTCTATGAGGGTGCGCCCCCACCCACCCACCCGCTCCTGTCTTCCCTCACTAGCATTCCCCTTCACGGGGGCATCTAACACCCTCAGGCCCAAGGGCCTCTCCTCCCAATGATGGCCAATAAGGCCCTCCTCTGCTTACATATGAGGCCAGCACCATGGGTCCCTCATTGTGTATTCTTTGGTTGGTGGTCCAGTCTCTGGGAGCTCCGGGGGTCTGGCCAGTTGACACTGTTGCTCCCTCCATGGGGCTGCAAACCCCCTCAGCTCCTCCAGTCCCTTCTCCAACTCCTGCATCCAGGACCCCACGCTCAGTCCAATGGTTGGCTGAGAGCATCCGCCTCTGTATTTGTCAGGCTCTGCCGGAGCCTCTCAGGAGACAGCTTATCATGCTTCCATCAGCAAGCACTTCCCAGCATCCACAAGAATGGCCATGTTTGGTGGTGGCTGTATATGGGATGTATTCCCAGGTGGGGCAGTCTCTGGATGGCCTTTCCTTCAGTCTATGCTCCACACTTTGTGTCAGTATTTCCTCCTGTGAGTATTTTGTTCACCCTTCTAAGAAACACTGAAGCATCCACATTTTGGTCTTCCTTCTTCTTAGACTTCATATGGGCTGTGAATTGAATCTTGGGTATTCCGAACTTTTGGGTGAATATCCACTTATCAGTGAGTACATTCCATGTTTAAAACACCACTCTTTATTCTGGAAGTTTCTTTTAGGGTCATAAGAGCAGACAGTTCCTGGACCTTGCCGCACAGACTGGTACTTTCAGCAACTGAGAGGCTGAGACGGCATAATAGTGAGTTAAGGACAGCTTAGACGACAGGAGACCTGACTCAAAAACAAACAAAACCAACAGTTTAGAATTGAGCTCCATATATGAAACTTTATTTTGAAATTCTGCCAAGCCTGCTCTTATGAGATAAAATAAAATTTAAAAATACTTTCACACTTAAAATTTCTGAATTATTATTCTTATACATGAAAGAATTTAGAAGCATTTTTAAACACATCTCCACTACTTGTCATAAATCACAAATATAGACTGTTACCATACACTTACAGTTCTTACAAAATGTACCAGGGAAATTGATAATCAAACACCACCGATGACAGACATCTATATCAAATTCACCTAACTGTTCCTAATTATAAATATAGATAACATTCCATCATTATACACAAGTATGTTCTCCTATTAATACCTACTGCAATTATATATGCACATTGAAAGGCGATATGCCCTTTCACCTTTCCTGCACTACTTAGAAATATTAGAATATCACCAGCTGCCATGAAGGTCACACTGAATTTTGGGTGTTAATTGTGGCAGACTTATGTATGTCACTTAATTTAAAAATAAGGATGTTATTTTAAATTGTTCTAAAAATTTCTCCTGCTTAAATGAAAACTAAAAATTGACTAAGAGACAATGTTAATACACACTCTTTCATCTACAAAAGATAATAGGAGCAAATAGCATGTGAACCATGAGAGATAAATGAGTCATTTGAACGGTCACCTAAAGCTTGATTGGTAGGACAAAGCCACTATGGGTTGCCACTGATTCCAGTAAGAATGAAGCATTGCGTGTGCATGTCTCAGGCTTACATCTGGAACGTAATATGGTATGTGGGGTGAAGGGCAAGGGCTGGGGGCAAGAAATATTCATTACCTTTCAACAAATGGTATTGAGTATAAAGTTAATGCTAAGGTACATTATCTTCTCAAATTAAGTACTTGTATTTTAGTGTATGCAAAGAAACTGCTCTTAAATTCTAATTGTGGAATTTTGGACTTAGATTGAAATGGTACATTATCTTCTCAAGGATCAAGTTATTAAATGTTTATATTTTAGTAAAAGCAAAGAAATTGCTCCTAAATTCTAATCATGGAATTTTGGAGTGAAGTTAGATTGAAATACATAATTGAGGTATGTTATGTAAAAAAGCAGGGGTTTGTTATGTAAATGAATGTGATTATGAAATAATAAATTCTTAAAACTCCTATAGCTTAACATTACTAAAACAAAACAAAACAAAACAAAAACCAACCAAACAAACGAACGAAAACCAAACTAGCCTACGCTAACTCCCCCAAAGGTCACTTGTTTTCCAATGGAACTGTTGTGGCTCCTGCATATTGTTTAATTAAGTAAATTTACTTTCAATTTTCTCTGAATCTCAAAGTCCTTTCAGAATGTGTCAAGTAATATAGAAAAGAAATGATCATGTTTGTCTAGCATACACATACTATATTGACAAAGGAGTTGAACTTTAAAAAACAAGGAAATGATAGAGAACCAAGGCATTCAAAAAAAAAAAAGCTCAAGGTCATGAGGACATGTGGAATTAGAGAAACTCACTTTCTCTCTTAAATATAAGAGGTTGAGCCCCAGTGATATACATAATAGTGTGAACAAACCTTAAGCCTGTATAGCATATAGCTGGGGGCAGCCCCCACAGTCAGACAGCAGATGAGGTAAGGAGCAAGCAGAGGGAAGTAATGAATGAGTGAGTCAGAGACCATGGCTGGGGGAATCTTGCATCTCTGACTGACTAGCAACCAGGATGTTTCTTTATTTATACAGATTCTACAAAAGAGGCAAACATGATTTCAAAAGAAATACGGATCATAATTTTTTTGTCCTTGGACACATGTTATAAAACAGAGAAAATAGGTATTATCAATCTCAAATCCTTTCAGATTATGTAAGCATTTATCACATATGGCAATGTATTCTTCAGGAAAATAAAACATAAATCAGATAGAAAAATATCCGAGTCAAAGTAGACAAGTTCCCAATCCTTGAACAATGCACAGTAGTTGAAGGACAACTTGTGAGTTAGCCTAGCTAAAAATTTAGAAAGCTCTCCCAGGCTACAGGCTGGCCTGCTCTATTCATTTGTTTTTGTCTTTGTTCTTTAAAGGACCTCACTATAAATGAATGTAAGCCAGTCTCCTTATGATTAGTAAATTCTTACAATTTCTTTTATATTAATTTTGTATTACATATATTATCAAAGGTTGTTGTAGGCAAGTTAACTTTGGTATTAAGTTTTTATTTTCTGAGGTCAGTGTCCTATAGACCACATATAGAAGAAAACCTGTAATCTGATCTGGAGCAGAAATAACTTTCTGGGGAAAAGTCATAAATTGATCATAATATAAAAAGTCCTGCACAAATGCAACACGTAGAGATCAGAAACCCAATGTGGAAGACAGCACAGGGGCGAAAAAGAGCATCCAGCTCAGCCTTGCTGGACCGTCATCTGTGCTGGCTTCATGGCTGTCACTTTTCACTAGTCATGGCTATGGTGACCGTATCAGGAACTCAAAAAACTATATATACCATAAGTCCTATAAATATTGCACACTATCAAAGGAAAGCTTTTAAGACTAAAAATCAGAGCAGGATTTGCCAGGAGTTAGATATAGGAATAGGAGCTGTCTATAAAAACTGAGCATGAATAATATTTGTGTGTGAGTGTGTATGTATGTGAGTGTGTATATGAGTTTGTATGTGAGTGTGTATGTGTGTGTGTGTTTGTATGCGAGCGTGTATGTGAGTGTGTATGTGTGAGTGTGTATGTGTGTGTGTGAGTGTATGTGAGTGTGTACATGAGAGTGAGTGTGTGAGTGTAAGCGTGTGTGTGTGTGTGTGTGTGTGTGTAGGCTGGAGGACAACATAGAGTAATATCCGAGGAAAATTGTAGATCTCCCTCTGTTGGCCTGGAGCTAGACTGGCCAAGAAACCCCGAGGATCCTCCTTCTCTGTCTGTGCAGCATTGGGATTACAGGGATTACAAGTGCATCTGTCTCACATATTTTTTCCATGAGTGCTAAGAAGCTCAGGTCTAAGTGTTCACAAGGTAAGCAGCTTACCATCTAAGACATCTTTCCATTCCCACACACACAATTTTTAGGCTGATAAGAAACTTTAAAAAAACCTTAATTACTGTTACAGCTAAATAACCATTACACATTTGCCAAAGTGAATAGGAATCTACACCAAAAGTGAATATAATATCTATAAATAATGTTAAAACATATTAAATGATACTTTTGTGGAAATATAGTGTAGTCGGATGGAGAGAGGAAGGAAAGATAAAGGACTCAAAGGCAGCTACAGACAGATTCTGAAGTTCCTAGTCCACTAACAAAGATTGACTTCCCCTATAATGGTGTATGGCTCAAAGAATTAAGATTTGCAAACAGTGCAATGAGTCATAGAAAGTTTAACAGAGTGTAACATGGTAAGAAGTATTATGTTAACTATGATGTCGTCATCCTACAAGTGTATTTGGAAGAGGAAAATGCAGAATTTTAAGGGCTGATAAGATATAACTATAATCCTGCTGGGGGATATAGCTCAGCGTTGGGCATCTGGCTGAAGACTATAGTGTTTATCTCACTTTATGCAATGAGGCTAAAACTGAAATCAAAGTACATGCAAGAAAATACTGCAAGCCTAATAACAAATTATATTTCTGAGATATTGAATAAACACCGTGTGTGTGAGTGTGTGTGTGTGTGTGTGTGTGTGTGTGTGTGCGCAAACAGAAAATGAGCTAGAGGTTGGAACAGACAGAAGTTGAGATGATCCTTTATAACAGCATAGGAAATATGTAGATCTGCCAGGTATGGTGGTGCATACTTTTATGTATGTATTTTGTATTATGTATTATGTATTTTATGGACTCTGTCACTGTCTTCATGCTCACCAGAAGAGGGCATCAGATCTCATTACAGATGGTTGTGAGCCACCATGTGGTTGCTGGGAATTGAACTCAGGACCTCTGGAAGAGCAGTCAGTGCTGTTAACCTCTGAGCCATCTCTCCAACCCACGGTGCATACTTTTAATCCAAGTATTTGGGAGGCAGAAGCAGGAAGATCTCTGTGAGTTCAAGGCCAGCCTGGTCTACACAGTGAGTTCCAGCAAGCTGGATCTACAGTCAGACTCTGTCTCAAAAGGAGAAGAAGAAGAAAAAGAAGAAGAAGAGGAGGAGGAGGAGGAGAGAAGAAGAAGAAGAAGAAGAAGAAGAAGAAGAAGAAGAAGAAGAAGAAATAATTAAGAGTCACAGTTCATAATGGACTGATTTATGAATTCTTTCCTGGACTAGAATCTGATATTTTGGAATAGTATATAGGATTCCTTGGCTACGATTGAGGTAGTAGTTGGCACCAACCTGGATAAGCTCAAGTCCTGTAGGTCTAGGCTGGATCCTGGCCTTGTGCAAATGGCACATGTTCACTGGTCTCTGGTAGCATGACTGAACCTACCTCATATGTTCTTATATGCCATGCAGCCTAAAGTTCCCTATGCAGGTTAGTACACACAGGATCTGTGCTCATTACACAGTTGCTCAGACTATATGTAAGTCTGACTTTGTCTGTTTCTTTGTATTGGAGAGTGAACTGTGCACCCTGGAAAATGAACATATACTAGCTCTGTAAATCTTATCTTCTAGGTCTCCCTTTAAAAAGAAAAGACTCCTAGGAATCCCAAGTAAACTGAGTGGTTTACATTCACATCCAAAGGATGCCTGCATTTGTATGGATCCATGCTGATAGATACTAGTATTATTGCCAACGTACTGGGATTGCTGCCCTTCGTATTATTCTGCACACCTGTCATTCACACCTGTATACCAAATCCACTCACTATTGTTATCTAGTGCCCCCCTGGAGGACATGATGAACTTACCAAGAGATTTATAGGTTTAGGGAAATTAATACAATGGGAGTGGTATAGCTGGGTCCTCAGGTATTATTATGTCCAATTTTCTGAGGGTCTGCCAAACTGATTTCCAGAGTGGTTATACCATCCTACAATCCCACTAGCAATCGAGGAGTGTTTCTCTTTCTCCACATCCTCCCCAGCATCTGCTGTCACTTGAGTTTTTTATCTTAGCCATTCTGACTGGTGTGAGGTGGCATCTCAGGGTTGTTTTGATTTGCATTTCCCTGATGACTAAGGATGTTGAACATTTCTTTAGGTGCTTCTCAGCCCTTCGAGTTTCCTCAGTTGAGAATTCTCTATTTAGCTCTGTTCCCCATTTTTGATAGGGTTATTTGATTCTCTGGAGTCTAACTTCTTGAGTTCTTTGTGTATATTGGATATTAGCCCTCTATTGGATGTAGGATTGGTAAAGATCTTTTCCCAATCTGTTGGTTGCTGTTTGTTCCTTACCTTACAGAAGATTCACAGTTTTATGAGGTCCCATTTGTCGATTCTTGATCTTAGAGCATAAGCCATTGGTGTTCTGTTCAGGAACTTTTCCCCTGTGCCCAAGTGTTCGAGACTTTTCCCCACTTTCTCTTCTATCACATTCAGTGTATCTGGTTTTATGTGGAGGTCCTTGATCCACTTGGAGTTGAGCTTTGTACAGGGAGATAGGAATGGATCGATTTGCATTCTTATACATGTTCACCTCCAGTTGAGCCAGCACCATTTGTTAAAAATGCTCTCTTTTTTCCACTGGATAGTTTTTGCTCTTTTTTGACCATAGGTGTGTTGGTTCATTTCTGGGTCTTCAATTCTATTCCACTGATCTACCTGCCTGTCAGTGTACCAATACCATGCAGTTTTTATCACTACTGCTCTGTAATACAGCTTGAGGTCAGGTATGCTGATTCCCCCAGAAGTTCTTTCATTGTTGAGAATAGTTTTTGCTATCCTGGGTTTTTTGTTATCCCAAATGAATTTGAGAATTGCTCTTTCTAAGTCTATGAAGAATGGAGTTGGAATTTTCTTGGGGATTGCATTGAATCTGAATATTGCTTTCGGCAGAATGGCCATTTTAACTATGTTAATCCTGCCAATCCATGAGCATGGGAGATCTTTCCATCTTCTGAGGTCTTCTTCCATTTCTTTCTTCAGAGACTTGAAGTTCTTGTCATACAGATCTTTCACTTGTTTGGTTAGAGTCACACCAAGATACTTTATATTGTTTGTGACTATTGTGAAGGGTGTCATTTCCCTAATTTCTTTCTCAGCCTGTTTTTCCTTCGAGTATAGGAAGGCTACTTCCTTTGTTTGAGTTAATTTTATATCCGGCCACTTTGCTGAAGGTGTTTATCAGCTGTAGCAGTTCTGTGGTGGAGTTTTTTGGGTCACTTAAGTATACGACCATATCATCTACAAATAGTGATATTTTGATTTCTTCCTTTCCAATTTGTATCCCTTTGACCTCTGTTTGTTGTCTAATTGCTCTAGCTAGAACTTCAAGTACTATATTGAATAGATAGGGAGAGAGTGGACAGCTTTGTCTAGTCCCTGATTTTAGTGAGAATGCTTCAAGTTTCTCTCCATTTAGGTTGATGTTGGCTACTGGTTTGCTGTATATTGCTTTTACTATGTTTAGGTATGGGCCTTGGATTCCTGATCTTTCCAATACTTTTATCATGTAGGGATGTTGAATTTTGTAAAATGCTTTCTCAGCATCTAATGAAATGACCATGTGGTTTTTTTCTTTGAGCTTGTTTGTGTAGTGGATTACATTGATGGATTTCCAGCATTGAACCAACCCTGCATCCCTGGGATGAAGCCTACTTGATCGTGATGTGTTCAATCACAATCTTGATGAATGATCTTGATGTGTTCTTTGATTCGATTTGCAAGAATTCTATTGGGTATTTTTGCATCAAAATTTATAAGAGATACTGGTCTAAAGTTCCCTTTCTTTGTTAAGTCTTTGTGAGGTTTTGGTATCAGTATAACTGTGGCCTCATAGAATGTATTGGGTAGTGTTCCTTCTGTTTCTATTTTGTGGAAGACTATTTGGATACTGTCTCTATGCCCTTTGGTTAGTCTGGCTAAGGGTTTATCTGTCTTATTGATTTTCTCAAAGAATCAGTTCCTGGTTTTGTTCATTCTTTGTATAGTTCTTTTTGTTTCTACTTGGTTGATTTCAGCCCTGAGTTTGATTATTTCTTGCCTTCTACTCCTGTTGGGTGTATTAGCTTCTTTTTGTTCTAGAGCTTTCAGGTGTTCTGTTAAGCTGCTAGTGTACGCTCTTTCCAGTTTCTTTTTGGAGGCACTCAGAGCTATGAGTTTTCCTCTTAACACTGCTTTCATTGTGTCCCATAAGTTTGGGTATGTTGTAATTTCATTTTCATTAAATTCTAGGAAGTCTTTAATTTCTTTCTTTATTTCTTCCTTGACCAAGTTTTCATTGAGTAGAGCGTTGTTCAGGTTCCATGTGTATGTGGGCTTTCTGTCATTGCTGTTGTTGCCATTGAAGACCAGCCTTAATCCGTAGTGATCTGATAGGAGACATGGGATTATATCAATCTTCTTATATCTGTTGAGATTTGGTTTATGACCAATTACATGATCAGTTTTGAAGAAAGTACCATGAGGTGCTTAGAAGAAGGTATATTCTTTTGATTTAGGATGAAATGTTCTATAGATATCTGTCAAATCCATTTGGTCCATAACTGCTGTTAGTTTCACTGTGTCTCTATTTAGTTTGTGTTTCCAAGATCTGTCCAGTGATGATAGTGGGGTGTTAAAGTCTCCCACTATTATTGTGTGAGGCAAAATGTGTGCTTTGAGCTTTAGTAAAGTTTCTTTTATGAATGTGGGTGCCCTTGCATTTGGAGCATAGATGTTCAAAATTGAGAGTTTTTCTTGGTAGATTTTTCCTTTGATGAGTATGAAGTGTCCTTCCTTATCTTTTTTGATGACTTTTGGTTGAAAGTCAATTTTATCCAATATTAGAATGGCTATTCCTGCCTGTTTCTTGGGACCATTTGCCTGGAAAATTGTTTTCCAGCCTTTTAATCTGAGGTAGTCTTTGTCTTTAACCCTGAGGTGTGTTTCCTGTATGTGGAAAATGTTGGGTCCTGTTTAAGTATCCAATCTGTTAGCCTATGTCTGTTTATTGGGGAGTTGAGACCATTGATGTTAAGAGATATTAAGGAATAGTGATTGTTGCTTTCTGTTATTTTCGATGTTATTTTTATGTTTGTGTGGCTATCTTCTTTTGTGTTTGTTGAAAGATTACTTTCTTGCTTTTTCTAGGGTGTAGTTTCCCTCCTTTTGTTGGTGCTTTTCATCTATTGTCCTTTGTAGGGCTGGGTTTGTGGAAAGATATTGTGTAAATTTGGTTTTGTCATGGAATATCTTGATTTTACCATCTATGGTAATTGAGAGTTTTGCTGGGCTAGCACTTGTGTTCTCTTAGGGTCTGTATGAGATTTGCCCAGGATCTTCTAGCTTTCATAGTCTCTGGTGAGAAGTCTGGTGTAATTCTGATAGGTCTGCCTTTATATGTTACTATACCTTTTTTCCTTACTTACCTTTTTAAATATTCTTTCCTTGTTTTGTGCATTTGGTGTTTTGACTATTATGTGATGGGAAGAATTGTTTTTCTGGTCCAATCTATTTGGAGTTCTGTAGGCTTCTTGAATGTTTATGTTCATCTCTTTCTTTAGGTTAGGGAAGTTTTCTTCTATAATTTTGTTGAAGATATTTACTGGCCCTTTAAGTTGGGAATCTTCGCTCTCTTCTATACCTATTATCCTTAAGTTTGGTCTTCTCATTGTGTCCTTGATTTCCTGGATGTTTTGGGTTAGGAGCTTTTTGTATTTTGCATTTTATTTGACTGTTGTGTCAATGTTTTCTATGGTATCTTCTGCACCTGAGATTCTCTCTTCTATTTCTTGTATTCTGTTGGTGATGCTTGCATCTATGAATCCTGGTCTCTTTCCTAGGTTTTTAATCTCCTGGGTTGTCTCCCTTTGTGATTTCTTTATTGTTTCTGTTTCCATTTTTAGATCTTGGATGGTTTTGTTCATTTCCTTCACCTGTTTGATTGTGTTTTCCTGTATTTCCTTTTTTAAGGGCTTCTAGCTGTCTACCTGTGTTCTCCTATATTTCTTTAAGGGAGTTATTTATTTCCTTCTTAAAGTCTTCTATCATCATCATGAGAAGTGATTTTAAATCTGAGTCTTCCTTTTCTGGTGTGTTGGGGTATCCATGGCTCACTGTGGTGAGAGAACTGGGTTCTAGTGATGCAAAGTTGCCTTGCTTTCTGTTCTTTATGTTCTTGCCCTTGCCTTTCGTCATCTGGCTATCTCTGGAGTTAGCTGGTCTTGCTCTCTCTGACTGTGGCTTGTCCCTCCTGCAAGCCTTTGTGTCAGTACTTGGAGACCAGTTCTCTATGAGAGGAATTTGGGTTTGGAGAGCTGTGGTACAGGGTCAGCTCTGGGGTGCAGACAGTAATCAGAAGTTTCCTGTCTCCAGATATTCCTTGGTTCCTGTGTCCTGATGGGTCTGCGAGGATCCCTCTTGAGCCAGATGGTCTTCCTGTGCTCAAAGGTGTGTTGGCACTCCTGGGAGACCAGCTCTCTCCTGGCACCGAGTATGGAGCCCTGTATCACAGGATCAGCTCCCTGGCTGCAGAAGGAAACCGGAAGGCCACTCCTCAGTCCCTGTGTCCTGAGGGTTCTGGGCGAGTCCTTCTGAGCAGGGGTGCTGGCTTTATCCCAGTTCACACTCTTGTCCACACTCATGAGAGTGTAGCTCTTTCCTTGCACTATTTGGGTATGGAGCCACGTGGCACAGACCGTAGGTGTAAACTGGAAGGTTCCTGTCCTAGGCTGCTCCTCATTCCCTGTGTCCTGAGGATTCTGGGCGGATCCCACTGAGCAGTGGTGCTCATCTTACCTCCACTCACGGGCTTGTCCACCACACTCCTGGAGTTCTAGCTTTTTCCAGGTGCTATTTGGCTATGCAGCTCTGTGGCACAGACTGAGGTCCCTGACCGTAGAAGGAAAGCAGAAGGCTCCTGTCCCAGGCTGCTTGTATGTCCCTGTGTCCTGGGGGTTCCAGGCAAGTCCCTCTGAGCAGAGGCCTTACCCCCATCACAGGCTTGTCCACACTCCTGGAAGGGTAGCTCTTTCTCTGCGCTATTTGGCTATGGAGCCACCGCATGGCACAGATCACAGGTGTAAACCTATTTTCTGCCTATTTTGATAGGGTTTTTATAGTCTCTCAGAAAACATATAAAAGATGTAGTTATGATCCAATAGAAAATGTAGTACACTACTCTATTTTTATATCATACTATTTTAAAATAGGTTGGACAATAATATACATTACTTTCAGGATGTAAATACATCCTAGAGGTTTCTGTTGGTGACCCAAAAGATCTCTAATTTTCTAATAAGATGTTCCACTTAAAAGAAAAATGATTGTTCTATTACAAAAAATACGTTAAAAATTTGACCTTATAACAAGAAAAGAAGTTGGAATTAAAAACAGAGTTTTTCCTTAGAATAATTAAAGCTACAGTATCACTGCAAAGATCATTACAAACCCACAAGATCACTGTAAAGATCATTGCATATAGAACATTAAATATGTATAGTAATGCACACAGTCTGTAAAAACCTCATATTCTTTTTACAGCATGTGGACTCAATGCCCACACCTATGATCTCTTTTTGTTTGCTTTAGTAAACATCAAGGCTCTTTCTGGAAAGGTCCCTCAATCAGCCACTCCAATCTGACTCACTCTTTCATTACCTGAATGAAGCAGCAGAATAAAGAAACAGCTCCAGTTCAGACACAAGAAAGCGGGTCTGTGGTAGATCTCACAAAACTCCCCTTAAGACACAGTAAGAGTTGAGGATTTGAGGCTTAGTGTTTGCTAACCACTGTTCTGGAATGCTTGCATTAAAAAAAAATCTGAGGGATAAATGTTCTGTATCCTGCGTATCTCACAGGAGGGGTTTAATAACCTGCTCAAGGTTGCCTAGCAGTAAATGACAGTTTCCATATTTTATTATTTTTAAGATATGTAATAACTGTTTTTTGTTTACCAAAATGCTAAAGTGCATGATTCAATGTAAGAAATGGTTATTTCCATTATTCAGAGGCTGGGAAGGGTAATACAAATCTGCTAAGAAATTAATTAGGGACAATAAGATGGCTCAGTGGGTAAAGGTGCTTTCTGCCCATTCTTGACCTGAGTTCTGTCCCTTGGACGCACATGGCAGAAGAGAACTGACTCCTGAAAGTTGTTTCCTAACCTTGTGTGCTATGGAATGTGTGTCCTCACACAAATACACACTAAACCAATAAAAAGTATATAAATTCATAGGTATTCACATAAATATGTAAGTAGAATTAAAATATACAGAAAACCTCATGATATAAATTAGTTCACTGGTTCATGTACTTCTTTGTGGGAAGTAACATTTTTCTAATATCCATGAAAATTTTTCCTTTATATTTCCATAGACTATGTCTACTAAAATGTGTTATTGATAATCCACATGAATCTTTTGCATGCTGTGCATAATCTTAAACAATAGATAGTTCTTTCACTTCAGGAATGAAAAGGTTTATTGAAGGATAACATTTTAAAAAAAGATAAAAAGAGGATCAAAATTGGGCAGATTGATATGGATTTGGGCACAGACCTGAGAGTTTCACTTACTCAATATTGCTCATGGGAGAGTTAAACAAAAATTACCAGGCTCTAGAGTCAGCACCTTGCTAAGTCTTTGGCTGTGGCCTCCTAGGGCTAGGATGGCTTCAACTCTAAAGTCAAAAAGATCCTAAAGGCACTGACAGCTGGCAGCTATCTGTACTCCTTGCAATTAGTAGCATGTTCCTTTTTCAGGGGTGCCCTATAATCACTCACATGATTATTATCATGATAAATTTCCCTGGCTGTTTAATGAGGTTAGAGTAACTTTAGAGCCATCATATTCCTAAAATATTAGGAAATATAGCACAGAAATACAAGAAAGTAGAATTTTAATAAAAACAGGTTGGAAATACAAGAATTTAGGGGGTTATTAAATGTAATGAATATATAGATTGAATAGCAGTTTCTAATGCTAATAAATCCACAGAAAGGCAAATAATAAAACCATGCTTTTCACTTAGAAACAAAGTCTACAAAACAATTACAAATCAGGATGGAACCAAAGAACATACTTAGACCCCTGGCACATATGCAGCAGATGTGCAGCTTGGTCTTCATGTGAGTCTCCCAACAACTGGACCAGGGGCTTACTCTGATTCTGTTGTCTGCCTGTGGATCCTAAGTGGGCTGTCTTGGCTGGCCTCAGTGGGAGAGGATATACTTAGTCCTCCAGTGACTTGAGGTGTCGGTGTGGGTTAGTACTCATGTGGGGACCTCACCCTTCTCAGAGATGAAGGTGAGGAATGGACAAGAGAGGAGCCTTGTGAGGGGGAACTGGAAGGAAGGGGGGGCTGAGATCAGTATGTAAAGTGAATTAATTAATTAATTAATGGAAAAATCAGTATGGTATTGTCTTAGTTAGGGTTTTACTGCTGTGAACAGACACCATAACCAAGGCAACTCTTATAAGGACAACATTTAATTGGGGCTGGCTTACAGGTTCAGAGGTTCAGTCCATTATTATCAAGCAGGAACATGGCAGCATCGAGGCAGGCATGGTATGGGAGGAGCTGAGAGTTCTGTATCTTGTTCTGAAGGCAAACAGGAGAAGACTGGCTTCCAGTTAGCTAGAATAAGGGTCTTAAAGCTCACATCCTTAGTGACACACTTCCTCCAACAAAGCCACACCTACTCCAACAAGGTCACATTTAATAGTGCCATGCCCTGGGCCTAGCATATTCAAACCATCGAAGGTATTGAGACAGAAACAGATAAAGCAGATCAGTTCTTTAGCAAATATCTGTAATAAAATAGAAGCTTAACAGATGTTTTCTAATCATTCTCATAACAGAACCATCCAGAAAAGCCAAGGACATCATGCTAAGTAAAATAGCCTATAGCTAAGGACAAATACTACATGATTTCATGCCTGTGACATACATAAAATGTTAAATTCAGAGACAGACAAAGTAAAACAAAGTCTAGAGGGAATGGAGATAGGAAGGTGATGTTTAATGGGTAAAGGGTTTCATTGTGGGAAGATAAAGACATCCTGGGAATGGATGGTATTGTTAATTGACAACTATGCAAATGCACTGTCACTGAGTGGCCCACTTAAAATCAAAAATAAAAATAGTTCAGCTAAAGAACATAACTAAGAAATCAAGCTGAGCTTACACTGTGACAACATGGTGCCACATCACAGTGGAGATATAGGTATTCAAATGGCCTATCAGGTGAAAAAACAAATATAGGCTTTGATGTCACATCACAGAGAAACTTAAACCACACATTCATTAAATATTTAAATGTTTTAAAAAAGCAGTATAAAAAATACAGCTTGGACTTGGGATTTCCCCTAGAAGACTGTGTTAAAGACTTGCTCCCCAAGCCAGACTACTGAGAGATGAGGCCAGTTAGAAGAAATTAGGCAAGTGGAGGTATGTCTTGAAAGGTATATCAGGACCTTGGATCTTGTGTCTCCTTTCCAGTCTCACACTTCTCTCCCAGTTGTTGAGCTGACCAACTTCCTTAGCTTCATGCTCTTACCACAGTCCCCTGCGTCTTCACACACCTACAAGTAACAAAGCTATCTGAACCCAGGAGTCAAAATAAACATATCCTCCTTAAAGATGTTTATCTCTCTCTAGGACTTCTGAGAGACAGAGAGTTGCTAGCACAATAGATATTCATGGAAATGCTTTATGATTAAGATAAAGCTAAATACCCACTGTGGTGGTGCATACCTTTAATCCCAGCATTTTGGAGGCAAAGGCAGGGGGATCTCTAAAGTCAAGGCCAGCATGGTCCACAGAGTGAACTCCAGGGCAGCCAGGCTACACAAAGAAACCCTACCTGGAAAAAAATGACGAAAAAACCAACCCAACCCAACCCAAAATAAAAAACAAACAAATAAAAGGTAATGCTAAAATGCTAGTATTAATGGAATAATACATAAACAAATTTAGCTGGGAAGTAATACTTCCTTTGAAACAGACTAAATGAACTGATATCTATGCTATCAGAAGAATGTGTAAAAAGCTGCTAGAACAACAATTTAAATGGGCAAATGAATATGAATAGAAAAAAATACTTAAAGAGGAAATTCAAATAGCCAACTGTGTCCAAAGTTATCTTCATACACACACGTCTTCCCTTCTCATCAAAATATAGTATATTTGGTTGGTACAGCAGCCAAAACATGAAATTTTCTACCTATAATTGGTCTTGCCAGCAAGATGTGCTGAGGTAAAGGTGACACAGAACTTGTGGGAGTGGCCAACAAATGATCCACCCCACAAGAGGAAGCCCAAGTCTGACATTGCCTGGAGGGCCAGGAACTCGAGGCTGAATAGCCCAGAGACCTAGGATAGAACCAAACACAACTAGAAAAAGAAAAGTCAATGAAATGATTTCTTATGATATTCTGCTCTGTTCTTAGATGAGAGCTTAGAGCAATAATTATCAGAGAGGCTTCATCCAGCAACTGATGGGGTGTAGAAACCCACAACCAAACATTAGGTGGAGTTCAAAAGTCCCAAGCATGAAGGGGAGGAAGGATTATAGGAACAAAAGGGGTCAAGGACACCAGAAGAACACAGCCCACAGAATCAACAAACCAGAATCAACATAACCATATGTATGTTATGGTTGTATAGCTTGGTATTCTTGTGGGACTCCTACAGTGGGAGCAGAGACTGTCTCTGATTCTTTTGACTCTTTTAGGACCCTTTACCTCATACTGGGTTGCCTCACACAGCCTTACAGGTGTTGCAGGTATGGCTGCTTGTACAACAGTAGGTGGCAGAGAAGAGAGAGAGTCTGTCTATACTCGGTCTTATGACCTATGAACATCTGAATGATTGGTAGCCTAACATTCCCTGGAAAAGGGGAGCCTGAGACAACCACCAGTCCTGTGACCATGGTGAGATGTTGGTAACCACCAATGGCCATGTCTCTGGGGGACATGTTGATTTCTGTCAGGCTGTACAGAACTAACCCCATCCCACACTTGGGGATCACAGCCCTGGGGGATGAGAGCAGGGGAATGGACTCCACCACTAGCCAGCTGCATTATTCTGGAGAGCAAGCACCACACATGATTGTGGGTGAGCTGACCCCAAGGATATGAGCATGGGAGAACTGGCAAAAAACAACTCCTCTCCTGTGCAGTGGTGTGAATGAGGGAGAGATACCCTCCTTGCCCCTCACCATCTACAGCAGGCAGGAAAGCTGGACTGGTGTCATGAGAGCAGGAGAGCTGGCCCTATCCCTCACCTGCTATAGCACTCAGGAGAGTGGGCCAGTGAGAGTGTACCTCACCCGGGCAGGACAGTAGAACTGGTCCTGAGCCAGAGGCAGAGGGCATGAGTGCAAGAGAACCATTTAAAACTGAGTCACCATGGGTCCCTCCAAGATAGCTCTCCATGCTGAAGAGACTTGTGAGTGAGATAAAAAACAGAACTGTACAAGAAGGACAGATGAAGTAAAAGAAATGGTCTTGAACAGGTCAGGGGTAGGATCTGTGGTCAAAGTCAAGAAATGAATAAATCAAGTCTCTCTGAAGAGTGTCTGAAAATGTGGGCAAATTCACAAAGGAACCATTTTAGCACCCACACACCATACAGAGGCAGGTGGCATTTAGAAAAGTATATATGCTTGAACATGGGATGAACCTCAGGGTAAGAGTAGTGGAAATGTGTGGGTATAAGAACTGGGGCTACTCTTGCTTGGCATTGGTTTGCCTTGCCACTCTTTGCTGATCTTCATTGGGCTTTGCTGACTCTCGTCTTCACTGACAATGCTGATCATCACTTGTTATGACTTCATAGAAGTAAACACGTTAAAGAATGTCTCCTGATATTCCAGTGGCTCCCGTGGATTTGAGCCAATCAGCAGAGCCTCATGGTTTCTTCCAGATCGAACTGCTGTTGCTGATGGTGTTTGTGAGTAGATTGATCGACCGCTGATTCATGTGAACTGAAGAGCTGATGTCCTAACAATGAAGATTGGAATTGCCCCCAAAGAACTATCTCTAAACAGGTCCCCATTCCACTTTCACCTATTAACCTTTTCTTTTCACTACCTCTGGTGGGTGGTAGGCTTTCAGGGAGGTTAAAGCATTAAGAACCCTTACTAAAGTAAGTTTTGAAAAATCTAAGTCTACACTCTGCAATTAATGGTAACTGATTCTGAGTATCCTCAGATGGTCCAGATATATGCAGCAAAGCATCTTAGTTCTTTTTCTGTTGCTATGGTAAATTACTCTAACAAAAGCAACTTAAGAAGGAAATGGTTTATTCTGGATCACAAATCAAGGTTTAGTCCACCACAGCAGGAGATAAACGCTACAGGAGCTTGAGGTCACATTGCACCTACAACCAAGAGGCAGAAAGCAAATGAAAGCACACACACATGCTGTTCAAATCTCTTGTTCCAGTTATACAGTCCAGAATACTACTTAGGGAATGGTTCTACCCACAGTAGTGTGTCTTCCCATTTCAGTAAAGACCATTAAGATAACTACCATAGATGTGCCCAGAAACCCATCTCTTAACCCTATCTCTGGACAAGCTGACATTGAAACACCTTACTTTTATGCCCGAACCTTCTATCCCTTGTCCTCATTGGCTCATGCCCATGCTACAGTATAAAAATACATTCACATACACACTTGGTTTCCTGACTGTGGCTGTGATGTGAACAACTATTTCTAGCTCTTGCTACTTTGACTTCCAGCCATTGTGGATTGTACTTGAACTGTGAGCTGAAATAACCTCTTTCTCCCTTGAGTTGCTTTGTTGTTTTGCCATGACAACAGAAAAAGAAACTAAGACACAAAGATTGTAAAGCAACTGCTTAGAAATATGTTCAAAGAACTAAAGAAAGCCATGTAAAAAGAATTGGAGTATATATAGTAAAGAATTAACAAAATGATACTCTCAAGAAGAACAGGCTTGTTTCCTTTCTTTCTCTTTCTTCCTTCCTTCCTTCCTTCCTTCCTTCCTTTCTTTCTTTCTTTCTTTCTTTCTTTCTTTCTTTCTTTCACAAAGAACCAAATAGTAATTCTTGAATTTCAGAGTACAAGAACTATGAGGACTCACAAGTGCATTCAAAACAGTGAAGAGAGGAAACAAAACAAAACAACAAGCACACACACACACACACACACACACACACACAAAACAAAACAAACAAAAAACAAAACAGAGAACTTACTGATAGACCAAAAGAAATTACAAATCTGAAATCAGAAAAAAATACATATTAAAAGTGAATATTGTTGATAACATACACACAATGGAAGTCCTCCCAGATGAGGGAGCCAAAGGGCAGAAAACATAAGAATACAATGCTGAAATTCTCTTTAAAAGAAAGCGTAAATCTAAACCAAGAAACTCAACAATCTCCAACTAACATGAATTCAAAATTTTCCATCTGAATTATCAAAAGTAGATTCCCACTACATCTGTTTTGCACAGGAAGCACAATGAAGAAAAATCCAATACACTCTATTTTCTTGTAAACCAGTGGTATAGAGATTGTACATAGAGTTTATACTCAACAGAAAGAAGTTAATCACATGGCAGTACTCTTATGACAATGGGAAATGCAGTTGTTTGCTGCTAACACCTAGGGAGAAGAAAATAGAACTTTTGCTGTAAGTAGTAAGCCTGATTATCCAAATCTTTATGCAGACTTTCATCATTCACAATGAAAGGACTCAGCCTCCTCTATGGACTATAATTTAAGATTTTATTTACAGCTAAGTGCAGAAATCTAGAGGATATAATGTTCACACTATTCAGTTCCATAAGAGACTTAACACAGCTTCCAGAACAATACACTAAAGCTTGACCATTAATTGAAAATGATGAAAAATATTTTTTCATAAATGAAGAATGGGGAGATATAGAATAGTTACATATCCATCACATATGTCAAAAGTAATACTGAGTAAGATTACCAAAAGTCCATTGATCTGGTAATAGACAGGGTTGCATAGGTTACAACCTGGTCTACTACCTTAGAAAAATTCCCCTTTTATTCATGGAATTTTTTTTTGAGTTTGTTCCTTGTTCATACTCTTATGTGGCCCTATACAATTTTCAATAGAACTTGGGTCACATAAACTGGGAAAAAGGAAATGGAATATTTTAATACCTTACTTACAAGTTTCCTTACAGTATAATTCCCAAAGTGCCTTAGTAGGTGTATGCGATATTTACTTGCTGACTATTATGTTGTAATGACAGAAAACTTTTTGGCTTGCCACTTTCTATGCTTGTCTTTTATCAACATCTTGGCCTCATTTTTTCTTATTTCAATGCTGACTACTTTGATGTTCTGTAAATCAGCAGCTTAAGTTCGGAAGAAAACATGTTTAATTTTATCTTTTTTAAAGAATTGACTTCCTTAGGCTTTAGGGAATGGTTTTAAGACATCATCTTATCATTTGCTACTTCTTATCACATATTACTAAGAGCAACATCGAGTATGTGTTGGCTGCTCCAGCTACTTTTAGCAAGGTATTATAAGAAAAAGATGAGCTAAGGCAAAAATATGCCAATTTGCAAGCAGAGAAGGAAGCGGATAGAGAATCCAGAAATTTGAGCTTCACAGCCTGGAAAAAGCCAACTGCTTCTGCACCTCAAACAACACAAGATCCACTGCCTCACCACTAAATCCTAAATTCTGCTGAACCAAATGCTCTATGTCTATGGTCATAGAACTCCAGTTTCAGGGACTGATTTAGTTAAGGTTAGGGCTAATATTCTAATGAATAGAGCTAAAAATACAAAGGGTTAAATAACACGAATTTCTAACTCTTGCAACACTCCTAAACTATGCAATCAGACACATGGCTGTCATCCACGTATTCAGGGACACATTCTTCTCCCACTGTCGTATCCTATGAATTGCATTTGTAGGTCAAATGTGATGATGTCACCCAACTTCCTAACATCCCAAGAGAAAATAAGTCCAGGGAAGGCTTCACTCAAAATGTAGATGAGAACTTGACAAATGGTCACATCTATTGACATGGGACCAGAAAACTGTAGTCTCAGAATAGCATTTTTTTTTTCAAGAAGAGGAGCTAATATTCAAAGAAAAAACTCTCATCTCTAAATATAAGAATCTTTTTTTGTTGTTTTGTTTTTTTTGAGACATGGTTTCTCTGTGTAGCCCTGACTGTCATGGAACTCACTCTAGACCAGGCTGGCCTTGAACTCAGAAATCCTCCTGCTTCTGTCAGAAATCTGCCTGCCTCTGTCAGAAATCCACCTGCCTCTGTATAAGAATCTTATAAGTAAATATAGTTATTTTCTGCTCAACTTAAGTATTTTACTTTAGAATTTTACTTTTGTTTTCTTCTATTTACTTATTAGTATATATTAATTATACAAAATTGGAGTTTTATTACATTTCCATGCATATATGCGTGTATATATATGTATATATGTATATATATGTATATATATATTCACATACAGACCTATTATCCTCTCTTCATTCTACCTGTTCCCACTGATTAAGCTCTCTCTTTTCCCAAATATTCCCTCCTGTACTTTTGGGTCTTTTAAAAAAAAGTCTGTATTCTGTTTATGAGGGAAAATGTGTGATGTTTCTCTGAGTTTGACTTATTTCACATAACGTAATGATGTTATGTTCTATTAATTTCTTTGCCGCATACATAATTTTGTTCTTCATGGCTGAATAAAACTCCATTGTGTATATGTACTACATTTTCTATATTCATTCATTTGTTGGTTGGTACATAGGCTAACTTGGTTATTGGGAATAGAGCTGCAATCCTGTGCTATATGCTGACTTATTTCCCATCCTATATATATACTGAGAAGTTATGTAGATGGATTATGCCTTTGAGGAATTTTCACACTGAATCTTGTTGGTGTAATGTTGGTCCTTGATCTTGTGAGACCAAAGCACCTCTTTTCTTGCTCCCTACCGTTTAGAGGCCTCCTTCAGGTCTCAGAGGCCACTCTCAGGTTCTGTGGAGTTGGCCACCACTGATAGTTTACCATGTAAATAAGTGCTTTTGAGATTAGTTAGAACACATCTTTTGATTCCCCTGCTTTTCACCCAAGTGATGTAAATCAGTATCATCAGTCTGAAATGACATTATTCCTTGAAAGCTCCCTCAATACCTGGAGCCATAGTAGATATTTGAATGCACATTGATAGTTATCAAGCTAAATTTGTCTAAAAGAAAACATTGTTGTATTTCCAGCATCCAGTATAATAACATATAGAAAACACGTGATGAATACTGCTAATTAAATGAACAAATGCACAATAGTCTTAAGTCTGTTGTTGAAATTAAACATGGAATAAAAGACAATTAATCAAGGGAGAAAGCCAAATGACAAATATTTAAAGTAAAAAGATGATTAGCACAAGTAGTCAAGAAAATGTGATTTTAAATCAGAGGTATGTCATTCTATTCTAATCATCATGACAAAAAATGTAAGCCTCTTACAACACTAAAGACTGCTAATGATGTAAAGAAATAAACTGTTATGGGATCTTGAACAGGAACTGTTGTCCATATGTAGAAGAGTATTTAGCAAAAGCCTATATAGGTGTGTTATTCTGTGACCACTATTTCCATTTATAAATCCCAAGATGACAGTTT
Source organism: Rhynchomys soricoides (assembly GCA_019843965.1). Lineage (NCBI taxonomy): Eukaryota > Metazoa > Chordata > Mammalia > Rodentia > Muridae > Rhynchomys > Rhynchomys soricoides. The sequence goes on along the minus strand of JADRCH010000143.1, from coordinate 1,815,479 downwards.
GATAAGTGTCTATGCAGAGAAATATTCATAGCATTGTTATCTAAAATAGTTCGGGATAACTTGAACAGCTGTCATCAAAACATTAAGTTGAATAAAATAGCATATAAATATCACAAATTAACTAACACTTAGAAATTAAAATAAATATTTAAATATACATATTGCTTACATAAAACTTGGAGAAAAAGGCAAGTTGCAAAAGACTAAGTACATTTATATTACGTGTACAATAAGTTTTATAACATATTATTGCATTGCCAAGAGATACAAAATTAGCCAAAATATTCAGTAAGATATAGTATTGATAAACCTCTATACCATAATATGGTAAGTTCTGAAGGAATAGAAGACACAAGTGTAATATAATACAGAAAAATCACACAATTTTATTGTTTTCCTTTTTAAATTTTATTTATCTTTTTTATACTCCAGATTTTATCCCCCTTCTGTCTACCCTCTGAATGTTCCAAATCCCATACCTCTTCCCCCCTACCCTGTCTCAACGACAATGTCCCTACCCCCACTCCCACCCCACCAGACCTCCCCACTACCTGGGGCCTACAGTCTCTTGAGGGTTAGGTGCATCTTCTCTGACTAAACCCAGATCTGGCAGTCCTCTGCTGTATATGTGTTGGGGGCCTCATATCACCTGGTGTATGATGCCTGGTTGGTGGTTCACTGTTTGAGAGATCTCAGGGGAGCAGGTTAATTGAGACTGATGGTCTTCCTACAGGGTTGCTCTCCTCCCCAGCTTCTTCTAGCGTTTCCCTAATTCATCCACAGAGGTCAGTAGCTTCTGTCAATTGGTTGAGTGTAAATATTTGCATCTGACTCTTTCAGCTGCTTGTTGGGTCTTTCAGAGGGCAGTCATGAAAAAAATCATACAGTTTCATCAAAAGACACATCCATATCAGTCAGTCAATAAATGAGCAAAGAAATTGAATTGACAGGTTTCAAAGGAAGAACAAGTGCCCATTAAATTTATTAAAAAGTGCACATCACCCTTGTATCAGAGAGCTGTAAATTAAAACAGAGTTGATGTCCCAGCTTACCTGAGTCAGAATGGCCATCATAAGAAAACAGATGACAACAAATGTTGGTTAGGACGTGGGAGAAAAAAACTCTTGTACACATTTGGTGGGAATGTAAACTAGTATAGCTGCAACAAAGAACTGCCACATCACCCAAACACACCACTCCTGGGTGACCTAAGTCAGCATCTGCATTTATTGTGGCACTACTCACAACAGCTAAGTTCTGTAATCAGCCTGGAAGTCCATCAACAAACAGACAAAAGAAATGTGCAACACATGCATCATAGAGTTCTACTCAGTAAAGAAGGATAGAATGGTGCCATTTGTGGGAAAATGGATGGAACTGGAGAGCATCATATTAAGTGAAATAAGCTAGGCTCAGAAAGCAAAATAATGCTTGTTTTCACTCATTGGAGGAATCTGAATTTAAATGTCTGTGGGTGAAACAAGGAAGAGTGAGCTATGTGGAAGAAAGGGGAAGAGAAGAAAGGGTAATGAGGCTGTGAAATATTGACACATTAAGTAAAGGTAAATTGTATCTTAGTCTGTTCATGCTGTTATCACAAAATGCCACAGACTGGATAGCTTATAAAAAACAGAAATGAATTCCTCACAGCCCTAGTGGCTGGAAAATCTAAGACACGGTGCCAGCAGATGTACCATCGGTGAGGGACTGCTTCTTTCATAGCTGCAGTCATCTGCCATCACATGGCAAAAGGGCAAGGCAGCTCTCTGGGACCTCTTTTATTAGGGACACTAATCCTAATCATGAGGTTCCACTCTCAACACCTAGCGTCTCCCAAAGCCTGACCTTTTAAGACTACCTCATCAGGGGTTAAGTTTCAATGCATGAATTTGGAAGATACACAAACATTGAGCTCATAGTAGAGTGTAAGCAAGAAAGTGAATATGTAAATCATGTTGCTTTTATGATACAATTGCCTGTGCATTTGTGTATGATATATGTGCAATATGTTTCAAAAGCTTTAAATATATTCATACTCTCTGAATCTAAAGGTAATTGTGTAGCAAGAAAAAAATATATAATAATGTATAACTTATATAATGAACTTCTCTAAAACATTTAAAGTAGAAAAACCCAACTGACCTTTGCTAGTTAACTGGATTTTAAAAATTTAACAGAAATCCCCCAAATCTGATAATACTTTCATTTGATAGGGTTTATCCTGAGGACTTGAGGTGGGCTTGGATCTACATGCTTTAGCCTTGTGTATCTTTCACTCTGGGCATCTTGTTTGAGGTGTGTGCACAGCTGATTTACATTAAACTCAGAAAATTTATTTATCATCTTGCTTTTGCATCCCATTTGCTTTGCCTACCCTATATATTTTTCTTATCTATTTTGAAAGTTACTAAGTACTTCCTAATCATTTTATTTCTCTCCTTCAACTAGCATACATTGTTATGCATCTTCTTGGCAGTAATTGCCTGTTCTGTCTCTCTCTCTGTGTCTTTCTGGAACATGGTCAGCGATAGTCATGATGGTGTGCCAAGCAGACTCCCTATGCCCATCACATGGGAAGGGATGAATCTGTACTGTGATTCAGAGAATCTCTCTGGTGAGTCCCTTTTCCTTCAGGAAAAGCTCCTGGACATGTCCCTTTTGCCTGCTCTGTCTCTCTCACTGGCTTCCTGGAGCATGAACTAACATTGGCACTTATTAAACTTGTCAGATCCTCTTGTCTACTTTCTCTAATCTATTTCCATTCTTAGACTCAGAGATTCCATTAAGCCATGATGTCTTATGCAAATGACTTGACCTCAGTACAAACTAGATAATCAGTCTGAATGGCCAGAAAATGGCACATTAAAGTTCCAAATTCTCACAGATTGTAGCAACTTCTGAAACCACACAAGCTTTCTCTACTCTCTGTTCTTGAAAACCTCTTATCTCTATTCCTTCTTAGCTTTCTGTTTGCTCTAGTTCCTCCCTCTGATCACTGGGTTCAGTATTACAGAGATTCAAACATCTTTTATGTGTGGATAATAATAAAATATTGTTATATGCTGTTTTACTCTACTGAAGTATCTAGCTCTGGAGCTGGGATTTAGCCTGCTCATAATAGACTCAAGCATATTTCTTTAAATGCTTCCTTCCTCTAAAGCTTCTGCTCTGGATCAGGCTGGCCATTTGTTTCTGTGACAGGGGGAAAAATAACAAAACAGAAAAGCTCAGGAAAAAAGGTACTATGTGCCTGAGGACAACTAAGTGGTAAGCTATTCCAATAGAGGTTACTAATGGCTAAATATAATCACAGAAGTTTGGCTTTCTGAATCCTCCCCCTTTTTTTCTCTTGATTTTGTTTACTAACTTTGAAATTTTGCTGAAATGTAAACTTTATCTCAGGATTTATTAGACCAAAAGGGTATGTCTCTAAAAAGTTTTGTAAAATTCCAATCAAAAATAATTAGCTTAAACTTGTAAAAAAAGGGTTGATAGTTTAAAATCTAGTACAGATAATATTAATTTTCTACAGTATACCATACATGTCACTTGGATTCGACATTTGTTCAGAAAAGTGAATTTCTATTAGACAAAAGAGGCAACAGCAAGCCTCCAAGATGTTTCATTTTGATTTCTCTAGACCAAAATGATAACACAAGGATTCTAATATTTTAGATAAGGAACAACTCATGTCTTATTATTAAAGTTTAGAAATTCCTAAGGTCTAATGAGTTTAACAGAAACTGACTTAAAAATGTATGTCTAAGCACTTATGATTTGATAAAGTTGCTAAGATTTAGTTACTAAAAGAAAAAGAACTTTCAATTCAAAAGTATAAATTTTAAGGCTCAAACTTAACAGGGATAAAATTATGAAATCATAATCTTATAAAAGTCGGTTATTGTAAATTGTTAATGATAACTAAGATATGCAAATTAGTGATCAGTCACTTTATAATGGTCAGATTATTTAATGTCCTTAGGGCTATGTAAGCTATTAGTGATCAGTCACTTTATAATGGTCAGATTATTTAATGTCCTTAGAGCTATGTAAGCTATTAGTGACCAGTCACTTTATAATGGTCAGGTTATTTAATGTCCTTAGATCTATGTAAGCTATTAGTGATCAGTCACTTTATAATGGTCAGATTATTTAATGTCCTTAGAGCTATGTAAGCTATTAGTGATCAGTCACTTTATAATGGTCAGATTATTTAATGTCCTTAGAGCTATGTAAGCTATTAGTGACCAGTCACTTTATAATGGTCAGGTTATTTAATGTCCTTAGAGCTATGCTTCTACTCATGCTAAGCATAAATGTAATTCATTTACAGGGTCAAGCTTTGGAAAAAGAGATCAGTTTATAGCTCTCAGTATATAGAATTCCACATGTATATGTTGTCAAGGTTAACCCTAAATCAAGCAACTGAAAACAAATTTAAAGTTATAATTCTGCAAAGTCAAATAATATTCAAAACTAGTAATGAGATTATATTATGGCCCTCAAGCTCCTCAGAGAGGTTTGCTGAATATGGCATTTATGGTGTTTAATACAAGAAAGCAGAAAAGGAAGGAAAGGGCTTCCTCTGATAGACAGAAATAACATCACCTTGCAGGAGCCCTAAGGCCACTCCAAAAATGATGCACCAACAGACTCTAATACTGGTCATTGGGCGAGAATTAAATTTCTCTTTACCTGCCACCAAGACACTGCCCAAACTATGGACAGGCTCCAAACTATGGAGAGTCCATTGCACCCCTCTGCCTTTCCAAGGTTCCCCCAAGTTACCCCTCCACAGAAAAATCTCTCAATCAATCTTCTGGGGCTGGCAGCCAAAGACTGACATCTTGGCCTGAGACTTCTGCCCTCCACAGCACAATTGAGATTACTACAGAGGATCCTACGGTGACTGTCCAGGTATCCGGTAAGTCTGTCTTTTTAAATAGATTTGTGAGATACTTGGATCATATTTCTCTTTACCCTGCTACTTATCTTTCTTAGATTTCTGTGGTGGGAATTGATGGCCTGTTCCACTATCTTAGGGTTACAGGTCCTCTGTTCCCTCTGGTCCACCTGATTGTTTATTCTTTCTTCATTATGCCTTGTTTCACAAACCTGTTATTGGGTAGAGACATCATGGCATTTTTCTTTTTCCTTTCATTCAATTCATTGTAGAATTTTCTTTCTCTTTCTAGCTTCTGACAAGTCTCTTTATCTACTGGCTAACACTAATGTTTCACTCTACCTTCTTAGATACTCCTTGGTTGTCCCAAAGGTACGGGACAATGCCTCTCTTTCTGAGGCCTCCCATCATCCTCCCATTAAGATCTTACTCCTGGACCTCACCCCCTACCCTTGTTGCTTTTAACACCATATCTCTTTCAAACATAGACAAGACTTAAAACCTATTAAACAGTGACTTCTTAATAAAGGTATTCTTAAGTCCAGCCATTTGCCTTTTAAGAACTCTATCTTTCCCATACTACCTTCAGATGGGTTCTACCACCGGGTCCAGGACCTCACAATTAGTGATGTGGAAGTCTTTTCTAATCATGTTGTGGTACCTAGCGCTTACACTCTACTGTGTCACATTCCCTCTTCTACAACTCATTTTACTATTCTAGAACTTAGGTCACTTTCTTTACCATCCCTTTATATCCTCACTCAAACGACCTCATTAACTTCAACAGGGAGGACCTTGACACTGGAAAGTGTCTCAACTTATTTGGACCGTCCTCCTCCAGTGTTCTGAAAGAGCCCCCAGTTTTTCATTAAGGCTTTGGCCACTGACCTCCTTTCCTACATTCTGACTCTCAGATGCTTGGTGCAATATATAGATGACCTTCTACTATGTAGACCCTTGCTCTCGTTGTCACAGCAACGTGATGATCAACTTCTTTTCTTTCTTTTTTTAAAAGATTTATTTGTTTATTATATGTAAGACACTGTAGCTGTTTTTGGACACTTTTTCTTCTCTCTTCGGCCTCACTCGCTCCAGCCACTGATCAACTTTTTAACTTCTAGGAAACAGAGGATATAGAGTCTCTCCTTTATAAACTCAACATCAGGCTGGAGAGTTGGCTCAGCAGTTAAGAGCATTGACTGCTTTTCCAGAGGTCCTGAGTTCAATTCCCAACAACTTCATGGTGTCTCACAACCATCTGTAATGGTACCTGATACCCTCTTCTGGTGTGTCTGAAGACAGCTACAGTGTACTCATACGCATAAAATTAGTAAATTCTTTTTTTTTTTTTTTTTTAAAGACAAGCCAAACAGCTATCCACCCACTTCCATTCATGGACAGGATGTGATCCCTCATACTTCCAATGATCAAAGAGATTCTCTCCTTCCTTGGCCTGGTAGAAAACCTCAGTATCTGGATTCCTAGCTTTGCTCTTCATGTTTGTCCCTTCTATAAAGGAGCTGAAGTCTGCCCCATAACTGAGCCCTTAGACTATTCTAAGCCTGTCATGTCTGCTTTCTCTTGCCTCCAAGACACACTCCTATAGGCTCCTGATTTTGATCTTCCAGACATTTACCAACCATTATCCTGTACACTACAGACAAATAGGGACTGTTTCTGGGACTTGGGACAAATTCGAGGACCTATGTTTGTCCCCATTGCCTATCTTTCCAAATAACTGGATATTACAGCGGGTTTCAATTTTGTTGTTGGGTTCTAGCATTACCCCTCTATTGGCAAAGGGGATTCTAAGTTACTTTTGGTCACCCTTTCTCTGTCTTCTCTCCACAAAGGCTCACAGATCTCCTGTCCTAGTCACTGTTCTATTGCTGTGACAAGACACCATGACCAAAGCCACTCTTATAAAAGAAAACATTTAACTGGGGACTTGCAGTTTTAGAGGTTTAGTCCATTATCATCATGGTGGGGAGCATAGCAGTGTGAAGGTAGGTGCTAGGTAAGTAGGGGAGAACTACATCCTGATATGCAGTGTGCGTGTGCGTGTGCGTGTGTGTGTGTGTGTGTGTGTGTGAGAGAGAGAGAGAGAGAGAGAGAGAGAGAGAGAGAGAGAGAGAGAGACACTTCCTCCAACAAAGCCAAATCTACTCCAATAAGGCCATGTCTCCTAATCCTTCTAATCTTTTCAAACGGTTCTATTCTCCAGTGACTTAGCATTCAAATATATGAATCTATGAGGCCCATCTTTTTTTTTTTTTTTTTAAATATTTTATGTTTAGGAGTGCTCTGTCTGCATATATGCCTGAATGCCAAAAGAGGGCATCAGATCCCATTATAGATAGTTCTAAACCACCATGTGATTGCTAGGAACTGAACTCAGGACCTTTGGAAGAGAAGACAGTGTTCTTAACTACCGAACCAACTCTTCAGCCCCTGGAGCCCGTTCTTAAATTACGACATCTATCACAGAAGAGCCTCTCTACTTTGTCCCCTTCTAACCTTCAACTTTTTCACACTACCTTGCTAGAAAATCCCACTATCTCACTTGATTTTTGCTGTCCTCTCTAACCTGCTATACTCCTTCCCAAAGCCACTATCTGCCTACGATCACTTGAAACCATTACCTATATGAATTTTTCTTTTGTTATCGCTTGACTATACTTGATTCATAGAAGGAAACTCCTCTCAGCTTCACTGGTTCCTGCCAAGCAGGCTCTCCCACAGTTTCCATAGAGTCTACCCCTTTACCAACTGGCCCCTACTAACAATATACCTTTGGGAAATATTTGCAATGACAGGGCTAAAGAGGCCAGGCAACACACCTTCTTTCCTTTATTCTCCTCTTGGCTCTTCCAAGCTTAGTTCCCACCAACTTTATGTTCCAGCTACAGGCCCCATCTTCATCGGACAATTTGGGAGACCTGCCACCTGCTGCTACAGCTACAGAATCAGTGAGCTCCTCCACAGAGGCTGCAGTGATGGGTCTGTCCATTTTTGCTCCAAAGTCTGCTTTCACCTTAAAGACACACTGGCTTTACAATATCTTTGTGTGCAAGGGATTGCATGCTGCTTACTGATGATACATAATGGAGAACATTAAAAGAAAGTTTAAATTACTCAAGTCCCTTAAGTAAAAAGAAATTAGAAACTAAGACTTGATTACCTGATAGTGCAAGTTGTGTCTCCAAGGGTAAAGTCAGGCCTTACTTTGTTCTAGAGCTAACAGGGTTCCTACAGAGAGGTAGACTCACAAACAGGTTTCAGTGAAAATACAAACTCAAAATTACCATGCTATTATTACTGACTTAAAAATTGCCTTTTACTATTCCTCTTTGGCCAATATTTTTCTTTATTTCTTTTTTTTTTATTTAATTTTTTTTACACTCCAGATTTTATTCCCTTCCTAGTCAACCCTACAAATGTTCCACATCCCATACCACCTTCTGCACCCCAGCCTCTGCCTCTATGAGGATGTCTCTACCCTTTCACCCTCTACCTCACTAGACCTCTAAACTACCTGGGTCCACCAGTCTCATGAGGTTTAGGTGCATCTTCTCTGACTGAACCCAGACCCAGTAGTCCTCTGCTGTATGTATGTTGGGGTCCTCATATCAGCTGGTGTATGTTGCCTGGTTGGTGGTCCAGTGTCTGAGGGATCTTGGGGTCCAGGTTAATTGAGACTGCTGGTCCTCCTACAGAGTTGCTCTTCTCCTCAGATTCTTCCAGCTTTTCCCTAATTCAACCACAGGGGTCAGCAGCTTCTGTCCACTGATTGAGTGTAAATATTTGCATCTGACTCTTTCAGCTGCTTGTTGGGTTTTTAGGAGGGCGGTCATGATAGGTCCTTTTTTGTGAGCACTCCAAAGCCTCAGTAATAGTGTCAGGCCTTGGGACCTCCCCCTGAGCTGGATCCCACTTTGGGTCTGTTGCTGGACCTTCTTTTTCTCAGGCTCCTCTCCATTTCCATCCCTGCAGTTCTTTCAGACAGGAACAATTGTAGGTCAGCCTGTGGGATGGCAACCCCATCTCTCCCTTGATACCCTGTCTTTCTGATGGAGGTAGACTCTGCAAGTTCCCTCTCTCCACTGTAAGGCATTTCAGCTAAGGTCCCTCCCTTTGAGTCCTGAGAGTCTCTCACATCCCAGGTCTCTGATACATTCTGGAGGGTTCACCAAACCTTCCACCTCTTAAGGTTGCCTGTTTCCATTCTTTCTGCTGGCCCCAAGGACTTCAGTCCTTTTTCCCCACCCAATTCCAGATTATGTTCCCCTCTTCCCCCATCCCCTTTCCCTCCCAAGTTCCTTCCTCCCTCCCCCTTGTGGTTGCTTTCTTCTCCCACCCAAGTGGGACTGAGGCATCCTCACTTGGGCCCTTCAGCATGTTGAACTTTTTGAGTTCTGTGGACTGTATCTTGGGTATTATTCTACACTTTTATTTTTTGGTTAATATCCACTTATTAGTGAGTACATACCATGCATGTCCTTTTGGGTCTGAGTTACCTCACTCAGGATGATATTTTCTAGTTCCATCCATTTTCCTGCAAAACTCAGGATGTCCTTGTTCTTAATAGCTGAATAGTGTTCCATTGTGTAAATGAACCACATTTTCTGTATCCATTCTTCCACTATGGGACATCTGTGTGGTTTCCAGCTTCTGGCTATCACAAACAAGGCTGCTATAACCATAGTGGAAAACATGTCCCTGTGGCCTTCTGGGGCATCTTTTGGGTATATTCCCAAGAGTGGTATTGCTGGGTCTTCACATAGATCTATTTGTAATTTTCTTAATTGATTTTTCAAAGTAGTTTTACCAGTTTTCAATCCCACCAGCAATGGAGAAGTGTTCCTCTTTCTCCACATCCTTGCCAACATGTGTTACCTCCTGAGGTTTTGATCTTCGCCATTCTGATTGGTGTAAGGTGGAATCTCAGGGTCATTTTGATTTGCATTTCTCTGATCACTGAGGACTTTGAACATTTCTTTAGGTGTTTCTCAGCCATTAAGATTCCTCTGTTGTGAATTCTCGGTTTAGTTCTATACCCCATTTTTTGATTGGGTTGTTTGTTTTTGTTTTTGGTGGTTAGCTTTTTGAGTTCTTTATACATTTTGGATATTAGCCCTCTATTGGATGTGGGGTTAGTGAAGATTTTTTCCCAATCTATAGGTTGCCGATTTGTCTTATTGATTATATCCTTTGACTTACAGAAACTTTCCAGTTTCATGAGGTCCCATTTGTCAATTCTTGATCTTAGAGCGTGAGCCATTGGAGTTCTGTTTAGTAAACTTCCCCCTGTGCCAGCAAGTTCAAGGCTCTTTTCCGTTTTCTCTCCTATTATATTCAGTGTATGTGGTTTTATGTTGAGGTCCTTGATCCACTTGGATTTGAGCTTTGTGCAAGGTGACAAATATGGGTCTATTTTTATTTTTCTACATACAGAGAGCCAGTTAGATCAGCACCATTTATTGAATATGCTTTCTTTTTTCCATTATATATTTTTGGCTTCTTTGTCAAAGATCAAGTGTGTGGTTTTATTACTGGATCTTCAATTCTATCCCATTGATCAACATGTCTGTCTCTGTACCAATACAATGCAGTTTTTATCACTATTGCTCTGTTGTAGATATTGAGGATGGTGATTCCCCCAGCCATTCTTTTATTGTTAAGAATTGTTTTTGCTATTCTGGGTTTTTTGCCTTTCCAGTTGAATTTGAGAATTGCTCTTTCCATGTCTTTGAAGAATTGTGTTGGGATTTTGATGGGGATTGCATTGAATCTGTAGATTGTCTTTAGTAGGATGGACATTTTTACTATGTTAATTCTGCCAATCGATGAATATGGGAGATCTCTCTATTTTCTGAGAACTTTGATTTCTTTCTTGAAAGTCTTGAAGTTATTGTCTTACAGATCTTTCACTTATTTAGTTAGAGATACACCAAGATATGTTATTATTTGTGGCTATTGTGAAGGGAGTTGTTTCCCTAATTACTTTCTCAGCCCACTTATCATTTGTGCAAAGGAAGGCTACCTACCACTTTGCTGAAGTTGTTTATCAGCTGGAGAAGTTCTCTGGTAGAGTTTTGGGGGTTGCTTATGTATACTATCATAGCATCTGCAAATCATGATTCCTTTATTTCTTCTTTGCCAATTTTGTATTCCCTTGATCTCTTTTTCTTGCCTTAGTGTTCTAGCTAACACATTGAGTACTATATTGAATAGATATAGGAAGAGTGAGCATCCTTGTTTTGTCCCCAGTTTTAGCAGGATTGCTTCAAGTATATCTCCATTTAATTTGATATTGACTGTTGGTTTTCAATAAATTGCTTTTATTATGTTTAGTTATGTGCCTTGAATTGCTGATTGCTCCAATACATTTAACATGAACAGGTGTTATATTTTGTCAAAGGCTTTTTTCTGCATCCAAAGAGATAACCATGTGATTTTTTTTTGTTTATATAGTGGATTGTGTTAATGGATTTTCGTATATTGAACCAACCTTGCATCCCTGGGATGAAGCTTAATTCATCAGGGTGATTGATGGTTTTGATGTGTTCTTGGATTCAGTTTGCAAGAATTTTATTGAGTACTTTTGCATCGATATTCATAAGCAAGATTGGTCTAAAGTTCTTTGTGTTGGTTGGGTCCTTGTGTGATTTAGGTATCATAGTAATTGCAGCTTCATAGAATGAATTAGGTAGTGTTCATCTGTTTCTATTTTATGGAATAGTTTGAGGAATATGAATTTGGCCCTAGGCTGCTGCTGCTGCTGCTGCTGCTGCTGCTGCTGCTTCTTCTTCTTCTTCTTCTTCTTCTTCTTCTTCTTCTTCTTCTTCT